>RXID01015821.1:0-28648 GCA_005019695.1 Trichopus zeylanicus subsp. travancoricus
TAGTAGTGGTTAGAGTAGGGATACTAGTGGTAGTAGGCGTAGCAGCAGTGAGGTGAGTTAGTGTAGGGAAAGTAGCAGCAGCAGTAATAGCGATGGTAGAAGCAATAGAAGTAGTAGGAGTAGCAGTAGCAGTTGATGCAGTAGTAGCAGTACTAGTACTTGTAGTAGTAGTAGCAGTAACAGTGGTAGCAGAAGTAGTAGTAGATGTAGTAGCAGTAGCAGCCGCAGTAGCCGCACTAGTACCGGTATTGAGAGAAGCGACAATATTAGGAGAAGTAGTAGTAGCAGCAGCAATAGTAGTAATAGTAGTAGTAATAGTCATGTTGGTGGTAGTTATTGTAGTTGCAGTAGTAGCAGTAGTAACAGTGGAAGCAGTAGGAGCAATAGTAGTAGCAGCAGCAGTAGTAGTAGTAGTGGTAGTCGCAGTTGCAGTGGGAGTAGTAGTAGTGGTAGTATTGATAGTAGCAGTTGCAGTGGTACTAGTTGTAGTAGTAGGTGAAGTAGTAGTAGTAGTAGAGGAAGAAGAAGAAATTGTAGCATTAGTACTAGTAGTTGAATTAGTAGTTGTAGTAGTAGCAGTAGTAGAAGTAGTTGTAGTACTGCTAGTAGGAGAAGTAATAGAAGTAGCAGTAGCAGTGATACTAGCAGTTGCTGTAGTAGCCGTTGTAGTAGTGGTAGTATTTGATGTAGTGGTAGTAGTAATAGTAGCAGTAATTGTAGTGGCAGCAATAGAGGCAGCAGTGCTGGTAATAGTTGCAGCAGTTGTTGAAGTAGTAGTAGTAGTAGTAGTTTCAGAAGTACTAGCTATCGTAGTAGTAGTAGGAGTAGTTATGCTTGGAGAAGTAATAGTTGTTGTAGTGGTAGCAGTAGCAGCACTAGTTGTAGTAGTAGGAGTAGTGGTAGTAGTTGTGGTAGTTATAGTAGTAGAATAAGTTGTAGTACTTGTAGTAGTCGGTGTATTACTTGTAGTGGTAGTAGTTGCAATAGAAGTAATAGTAGTCGCAGTACCAATAGCAGGCCGAGGAGTAGTAGTAGTAGTAGTAACAGTACTGGCAGTAGTAGCAATCGTATTAGTAGTAGTAGTAGTCGCAGTAGTAGCGATAGTACAAGTGGTACTAATAGTAACAGTAGTAGTAGCTGCAACAGTAGTAGTGGTAGTAGTTGTAGCAGATGTCATAGTAGTACAGTAGTAGTAGCAGCAGCAGCAACAGGAAGAGTAGTAGTACTAGTAGCAGCAGCAGCAGTAGTAGTAGTTGTAGAAATTTTGTTGCTACTTCTGTTGCAATTAATGTAACTACTACTACTACTACTACTGCTGCTGCTGCTGCTGCTGCTGTTGTTGTTGCTGCTGCTAATACTACTGCTACTACTACAACTATTACTACTAATAGTACAACTACTCCAACTACAACTACTGCTACTACTACTATTGCTACTACTACTGCTGCTACTGGTAGTGCGAATACTATAGTTGCTACCGCAACTAATGCTACCGCTATTGCTACTACTACCACTACTCCAATTGCTATAGCTACTACTATTGCTTCTTTTAGTACTACTACAACTACAGCTGCTACTACGATGGCTACCACCACCACTACTACAATCGCTATTTCTATGATAGCTACTACTACTACTCCTTGAACTACTACTACTACTATTGGTAGTAATTGTACTCCTTGAACTATTGCTACTACTACTAGTGTTGCTACTAGTACTAGTACTACTACTACTACTACTGGTAGTAATTGTAGTAGTAGTAGTAGTGGTAGTTGGAGTAGTTGCAGGAGTAGTACCAGTAGTTGTAGTAGTAGTAGTAGTAGAAGTCAAAGTAGTAATTGTACTAGTATTTGTATTAGTTTTGTAGGTGTAAAGTAGTTGTAGTAGCAGTAATTGTAGTAGTAGTAGTAGTAGTAGCAGTAGTAGTAGCCATAGTAGTAGTGGTAGTTGTAGTAGTAGTTGTTGTTGTAGTAGTAGAGGTAGTAGAAGTAGTAATTGTTGTAGCAGTACTAGTAGTGGCAGTATTAGATGTAGTAATAGCAGCAATAGTACAAGTAGAAGTAGTAGTAGATGTAGTAGCAGTAGCAGCAGCAGTAGTAATAGTAATATCAGTTGCAATAGTAGTAGTATTATTAGTTGTTGCAGTAGTTGCGGCAATAGTGGTAATAGAAGTAGTAGCAATAGTAGTAATAGAAGTAGTTATTGTAGCAATAGTAGCAGCAGTAGCATTAGCAGTAGTTGTAGTAATAGTAGTAGTGATAGTAATAGTAGTAGTTGTAGTTGTAGCAGCAATAGTAGTAGTAACTATTGTAGTAATAGGAGTAGAAGCAGTAGGGGTAGTGGCTGTAGTAGTTGTTGTTGTTGCAGTCGTAGCAATAGTTGTAGGAGCAGTAGTTGTAGCAACATAAGTAGTGGTAGCAGTAGTTGTTGTAGCAGAAGTAGTTGTTATTATAGTAGCACTAGCATTAGTTGTAGCAGTGGTAGGACTAGAAGCAATAAGAGTCATAGCTATAGTGATTGTAGCAATCACAGCAGTGGTAGTAGAAGTGAAAGTAGTAGAAGAAGAATAGTAGTAGTGGCAGTAGTTGTAGTAGTAGTAGCATTAGTTGTAGTAGCAAAACTAGCAGCAGCAGCAGCAGCATTAGTAGTATCAGTAGCAGCATTAGCAGTATTAATAGGAGCATTAGTGGTAGTTGTTGTAACACTAGTAGTAGTAGCAGTAGTATTAGCAATATCAGAAGCTAAATAGTAGTATTAGTAGAAGCATTTGAAGTAGTAGTTGTAGCAGCAGCAGCAGTAGTAGTAGCCACACTAATAGTTGCCACACAAGTAGTAGGAGCAGTAGTAGTTGCTACAATAGCTGTTGCAGCAGTAGCAGTAGTAGACATAGTGGTATTATCACCAGTAGTAGTAGTAGTAGTAGTAGTAGTTGCTAAATAGCTCTTGCAGTGGTAACAGTAGCAGCTGCTATAGTACTAGTAGTAGTAGTAGGACTAGTAGTTGTAGTAGTACTAATACTAGCAGTTGTAGTTGTAGTAGTAGTAGTTGTTGTCATAGTAGTATTTATACCAAGAGCAGTAAGAGTAGTTGTTGTTGTAGTAGTAGTAATAGTAGTAGTAGTAGTAGTAGTAGTAGTAGTAGTAGCCGTAGCAGCAGTAGTAGTAGCAGTAGCAGTAGTAATAGCAGTTGTTGCAGTAGTAGTAGTAATAAGTAGTCATAGTAGTAGTAGTTGTTGTTGTAGTAGTAGTAGTTGTAGTAGGAGTAAGAAGTAGTAGTAGAAGTTGTAGTTATTGTTATAGTCGTAGCAGTAGTAGTAGGAGCAGTCGTAGTAGTAGTAGTAGCGGTAGTATTAGGAGTAGCAGTAGTAGCAGTTATAATAGTAGTAGTTGTAGTAAGTAATAGTAGCAGCAGTTGTTATTGTTGTGGTAGTAGGAGTAATAGCAACAACAGTAGTAGTAGTAGTAGTCGTAGTAGTAGTATTAGCATGAGCAGAAATAGTAGGAGTACTTGCAACAACAGTAGTAGTAGTGGCGGCAGTAGTTGTCATAGTAGCTCTAGTACTAGTAGCAGTCGGAGGAGTAGTACTAGTAGTAGTTGTTGTTGTAACAATAGCTGTAGTAGCAGTGGCAGTACTTATTGTAATAGTACTTGTGCTAATAGCAGTCGGAGGAGTTGTAGTAGTAGCAGTAGTGGTAGAAGGAGTAGAAGCAATAATAATAGTAGTAGTGGTAGTAGTAGCAATAGTAGCAGTAGCAGCAATAATAGTAGTTATTATTGTAGTGGTAGTAGTTGTTGTAGTAGGAGTTATAGTAGTAGTGGCAGTAGTAGTAGAAGTAGCATCATCATCAGCAGCAGTAGTAGTGGTGGTAATAGTAATTATTTTTAGAGTAGTAGTAGTAGTAGCAGCAGTAGTTGTTGTTGTTGTAGGAGTAGCAGTAAGAGTAGTTGCTGCAGCAAGAGTAGTGGCAGTTATAGTGCTAGGAATAGTAGTCTTAGCAGTAGCAGTGGTGGTAGTAGTAGCATTAGCAGCCGTTGTGGCAGTTTGAGTAGTAGTAGTTGTTGTGGTTGTAGTGGTAGTAATAGTTGGAGTATTTGTTGTAGTAGTAGAAGTGGTAGTAGTTGTTGTAGTGTGAGTAGTAGTTGTAGCAACAGTTTTAGTAGTAGTAGCTGTAGGAGTAGTAGTAGGAGTAGTTGCTGCAATAAGAGTAGTGGTGGTAATAGCTATAGAAGGAGTAGTACTAGGAGTAGTTGCTGCAATAGGAGTAGTGGTGGTAATAGCTATAGTAGGAGTAGTAGTAGTTGCAGTTGTAGTAGGGGAAGTAGTAGGAGTGGCAATAGGAGTAGTAGCAGTAGTAGTGGTAGTTGTAGTAGTAGCGATAGTAGTAGTAGCAGTAATAGCAGTAGTTGTAGTAGTAGCATTAGTAGTATTAGTTGTAGCAGTTTCACTATTAGTAGCAGTAGTAGTAGTAGTTGTAGTTGCAGTAGTAGCAGCAGCAGTAGCAGCAGCGGTAGTAGTAGTAGTAGTAGCAGTAGTTGTTGTAGTAGTAGTCATACTAATAGGAGGAGGAGTTTTAGTTGTAGTTGTAGTTGTAGTAACAGCAGCAGCAACAGTAGTAGTAGTAGTAGTAGTAGTACGAGTAATAGTATAAGTAGTAATAGTAGAAGTAGTAGTATTAGTAGCAGCAGCAGCAGTAGCAGTAGTAGTAGTAGGTGTGGTTGTAGTAGTAGTATCTAGAGTAGCTGTAGCAATAGTTGTTGTTGTAGTAGTAGTAGTATGAGCGGTAGTATGCGTAGTAGTAGTAGTAGTAAGATTAGTAGTACTAGCAGTAGTAGTGGTAGTAGGCATAGTAGTAGCAGTGTTACTATTAATTGTAGTAGTACGAGTACTAGGAGTAGTAGTAGTATCGATTATACTAGTAGTAGGTGTGGTAGTAATGCTTGTAGTAGTAGTTATTGTAGTAGTAGTAGTGGTAGTAGTAGTAGCAGTTGTTGTAATAGTTGTAGGAGTAGTAATAGTAGCGGCAGTAGTAGTCTTAGTAGTATTAGCTGAAACAGTAATAGTAGTTGAAGTAGTAGCTGCAGTAGTCGTAGTAGAAGTGGTCGTAGTTGTGGTAGTGGTGGTATAGTTGTAGTTATAGTAGAAGTTGTAGTAGTTGTAGTATTAGGAGTAGTAGTTGCAGTAGTAGTAGTAGCAGGAATATAATTTGTAGTAGTAGAAGTGGTAGTAGCAGTTGTTGTAGTATTCATAGTAGTAGTAGTGGCTGCTGTAGTAGTAGGAGGAGTAGTACTAATAGTAGCAATAGTAGTGGTAGCAACAGTAATAGTAGTAGCAGTAGCAGTAGTAGCAGTTGTAGCAGGAGCAGTAATAGTAGTAGTTTTTGTTGTATTAGTAGCAGTAGTAGATGTAGTATTAGTAGTAGCAGTTGTTGCAGTAGTAGTTGTTCTAGTAGTATAGTAGTTACAATCGTAGAAGTAGTAGCAGCAGTAGTAGCATTAGTAGAAGTAGTAGTAGTAGTAGTAGTAGGATTAGTAGTAGTTGTTGTTGTTGTTGTACTACTAGTAGTAGTTGTGGCTGTTGTAGGAGTAGAAGGAGTAATAGCAATAGCAGTAATAGTTGTTGTAGCAGTAGTAGTCACAGCAGTTTCCGTAGTTCTAGTAGTAGCCATTGTAGTAGTAGCCGTAGTAGTAGCAGGTGGAGTAGTAATCATAGACGTACTAGTTGGTGTAGTAGTAGGTTTAGTTATATGCAGTAGTACTGGCAGTAGTAGTAGTAGTAGTAGTAGTAGTGGAAAGTAATAGTAGCATTAGTGATAGTTGTTGTAGTTGTTGGAGTAATAGCAGCAACAGCAGCAATGGTATTAGTAGTAGCAGTAGCGATAGTAGTAGTAGTAGCAGTAGTTGTTGAAGTAATAGTAGTAGTACTACTAGTCATAGTAGGAGGAGTAGTAGTAATAGTAGTTTATGGAGTGGTAGAAGTAGCAGTAGTAGTAGCAGAAGGTGTTGTAATAATTAGTAGTAGTGGTTTATGGAGTGGTAGTAGTAGCAGTAGTAGCAGTAGTAGTAGTAGTAATAAGTAGTAGTAGTAGGTATCATAGCAATAGTTGTAGCAGCAGCACATAAAGTAGTAATAAGTAGAAGTAGTAGTAGTCGTAGTGGTTGTAGTAGTAGTCGTAGTGGTAGTAGTAGTAGTGGTAGTGGTTGTAGTAGTAGTAGGAGGAGGAGTAGTCGTGGTGGTGGTTTTAGTAGTAGTAGTAGTAGCGGTGGTTGTAGTAGTTGTAGTAGCAGTAGAAGTAGTAGTAAGTAGAAGTAGTAGTAGTCATAGTAGCAAAAATAAGGAAATAGTAGTAGTAGCAGCAACAATAGTAGTAGGAGTAGTTGTAGTAGCAATCGTAGCAGTTGTAGTATTAGTAAGTAATAGTAGTAATAGTAGTAGAAGAAGTAGTCTTAGTGAGTAATAGCAGCCGCAACAATAGTAGTTGTAGTAGTAATAGTAGTAGTAGCAATAGTAGTAGTAGTACTAGCTATAGCAGCAATAGTACTAGCAGCAGTAGTTGTAGTAGTAGTAGTAGGAGTAGTAATGTAGTAGTAGTAGTGGTAGTAGTGGTCGTAGTCGTAGTAGGAGCAGTAGCAGTAGCAGTAGTATTAGCAGTAGTAGCTGTAGTAGCAGTAGTAGTAGTTGTAGTAGCTACAGTGCTAGTAGTAGTAGTAGCTGCAGTAGTAGCAGTAGTAGTAGCAGCAACAATAGTAGCGATAGTAGTAGTAGGAGTTTTTGTTGTTGTAGTAGTAATAGTCATAGTAGTAGTTGTAGCAATAGCAGTAGTAGAAGGAGTAGCTATAGTTGTAGTTTTGGTAGCAGTAATAGCTGTAGTGGTAGCATTAATAGCAATAGTAGTAGCAGAAGTAGTAATTGTTGTGTTAATAGTGGTAGTAGCAATAGTAGCACTGCTTTTATTTGTAGTAGTAGTATTTGGAGTAGTCGTAGGTCGAGTGGTAGTAGTAGTAGCAGTAGTTGTAGTAGTAGTAGTAGTAGTAGTAATAGCGGTAGTTGTCATAGTAGTAGTTCTAGTAGTAGTAGGAGTAGTAGTAGTAGTATTAGTAGTAGTAGTAGTAGTAGTAGTAGTATTAGTAGTAGCCGAAGCCGTAGTAGGAGCAGTAGCAGTGGCAGTAGTACTAGCAATGGTAGCAATAATAGTTATTGTTGATGTAGTAGTAGTAGAAGGAGTTGTTGATGTTTCAGTTGTAGTAGTAGGAGCAGTCGTAGCAAAATTAGTTGTAGTAAGTAATAGTAGCAACAGTAGTTGTCATTGTCGTAGTAGAAGTAATAGTAGTTGCAGTAGAGGTAGGAGCAATAGTAGTAGGAGAAGTACTAGTAGCAGTAGTTGTAGCAGTAGTGGCAGTAGTTGTTGTAGTAGTCGTAGTACTAATAGCAGTAGGAGGAGGAGTAGTAGTAATAGTAGTAAGAGTAGTATCCAGAGCAATAGTAGGAGTAGTAGTTTTAGCAGCAGAGGTAGTAGTAATTATAGTTGTAGTGGTAGTGGTATTAGTTATTGTCGTAGCAGCAGTAGTAGTAGTGGTTGTTGTAGTAGTAGTAGTAGTAGTCATGGTAGTAGTTGTTATAGTCAGAATAGTAGTAGTAGTAGCAGTAGTAACAGCAGTAGCAGTAGTAGTAGTTGTAGTTGTAGTAGTAGTTATCGTCGGGTTTGTTTTAGCAGCAACGGCAGCAGCAGTAGTAGCTGTTAGAGTAGCAGTAGGAGTAGTAGCTATAGTAGGAGTACTAGTAGCAATAGTATTAGGAGGAGTAGTATTCTTAGTAGTAGTATTAGGAGGAATAGTAGAAGTAGTAGAAGCAGTAGCATTAGTGGTAGTAGTAGCATCAACAACAGTAGTGGTAGTAGCAGCTGTAGTAGTAGTTGTTGTTGTAGTCGTAACAGTAGTCGCAAAAGGAGTAGTGGTAGAAGCAGCAGTTATAGTAGTAGTTGTTGTAGGAGTAGCGATAGTAGTATTTGCTGCAGTAGGAGTGGCAGCAGCAGTAGTAGTTAGAGTAGCAAGAGTAGTAGTAGTAGCAGTGGTAGGAGTAGTAGTAGGAGTAGTAGTAGGAGTAGTAGCAGGAGTAGCGGCTGTAGCAGTTGTTGTATCAGTAGTAGTAGCTGTAGTAGTATAATAGCGGTTGGAGGAGTAGTAGTAGTAGCAGCAGTAGTAAAAGTAGTAGTAGTAGTAGTAGCAGTAATAGTAGTAGTAGTAGTAGCAGCAGTAGTTGAAGTTGTAGCTGTAGTAGTAGCAGCCGTAGTAGTAGTAGTTGCACTATTAGTAGCAGTAGTAGTAGTCGCAGAAGTAGTAGTAGTAGTAGTAGCAACGGTTGTATGAGTTGTTATAGTAGTAGTACTAGTCGTAGTAGTAGTAGTAGTAGTCACAGTAATAGTAATAGTTGTAGCAATTATTGTACAAGATGGGGGAGTTGTGGTAATAGTAATAGCAGTGGTAGCAACAGTAGTAACTATAGCTGTTGTAGGAGGAGGAATAGTAGCAGTAGTTTTAATAGCAATAGTTGCAGTAGTAGTAACAGCATAGTAGTAGTAAGAGGAATAGTAGCAGTAGTAGCAGTTGTTGTAGTGGTGTAGTAAGAGTAGTAGCAGCAGCAGCAGCAGCAGCAGCAGTAGTAGTAGTAGTCGTAGTAGGGGTAGCGCAAATAGTAGGAGTAGTAGTAGTTGCAGAATTTGTAGGTGTAGTAGTAGTTGTAATAGCGGTAGTTGTAGAATTAGTAGTAGGAGGAGTAGCAGCAGCAGCAGCAGTAGTAGCAGTAGTAGTACCAGTAGCAATAGTAGTGGAAGTAATAGTAGTAGTAGCGCTAGTAGTAGTAGTAGTAGTAGGATTAGTGGTAGTAGTGGTAGCTGTAGTAGTTGTTGTAACAGTACTAGTATAATAGTAGTAGGAGGAGCAGCGTTCTGAGTAGCTGCAACAGCAATAGTAGTAGCAGTAGTATTTGAAGAAGTAGCAGGAGTAGTCGTAGCAACAATAGTAGTTGGTGGACAAGTAGTAGAAGTAGTAGGAGTAGTCGTAGCAACAGTAGTAGTAGGTGGACTAGTAGTTGAAGTAGTAGGAGTTGTCATAGCAATAGTAGTAGTAGGTGGACTAGTAGTAGGAGTAGTAGTAGTAGGAGTAGTAGTCGTGGCAGTAGTAGCGGTAGTAGGGGTAGTAGTAGTAGTAGCTCTGTAGTGGGAGCAGTAGTAGTAGTCGTAGTAGTAGTATGGGTAGTAATAGTAGTTGTAGTAGTAGTAGTAGCAGTAGTAATAGTAGTTGATGCAGCAGCAGTAGTAGTCATAGTAGTAGTGACAATAGCAGTAGTTGTTGTAGTAGCAGTAGTTCTAGCAGTAGTAGTAGCAATAGCAGTAGCAGTTGTACTTGTTGTTGTACTTGTAGTGGTAGTAGCAGCATCAATAGTAGTTATATTAGGTGTTGTTGTAGTAGTAGTAGGAGTGAGAGTAGTAGTAGTAGTAGTCGTAGTAACAGCAGCCGTAGTGGTAGAAGTTGTAGTAATAGTTGCAATAATAATAGCAGTAGTAGAAGTTGTTGTATTGGGGGTAGTAGTTGCAATAGTAGTTATAGTAGTAGTTGTAGTAGTAGTTGTAGCCGTAGTAGTAGTAGTACTTGCAGGATTGGCAGTAGGAGTCGTAGTGGTAGTAGTAATAGTGGAATTGATAGTCATAGTAGAAGTAGTATTATTTACAGTAGTAGTAGGAAAAGTATTAGGCGTAGTAGCAGCTACAGCAGTACCACTAGAAGTAGGAATGGAAGTAGTAATAGCAGTAGTAGCAGTAGTTATAATACTAGTAGTAGCCGTAGTGACATACTAGCAGTAGTAGAAATAGTAGTAGCAGCAGTAGTTGTAGTAGTAATAATAGTAGTAATAGCAACAGTAATTGTAGAAATAGCAGTAGTTGCACTAGTAGTAGTAGTAGTAGCATTAGTTGAAATAGTAGTAGTAGTTGTACTTGTTGTGGCAGTAGGAGTAGCAACAGTAGTTGTAGTGGTAGTTGTTGTAGTACTCGGAGAAGTAGTCGGAGGCATAGTAGGAGTAGGAGTAGTAGCAATAGTAGTAGAAGGAGTAGCAGGAGTAATAGTAGTAGTAGTTGTTGTTGTTGTTGTAGGTGTAGTAGTTGTAGTCATAATAGTAGTACTAGTAGTAGTTGTTATTGATCAGTAGTGCAAGTAGCAGTCGGAGTATTCCTAGTAGTAGTAGCAGTAGTAGTAGTAGTAGTAGTAGCGGTAGCAACAGTAGCAGCAGTAGCAGTAGTAGTAGTAGTTGCAGTAGTGGAAGTAAGAGTAGTAGTTGTAGTATTGGTAGTAGCAGCAGTAGTAGTAGTCCTAGGAGTAGCAGTGGGAGTAGTAGCAACAGTAGTAGTAGCTGTAGTAGTAGGGGTAGATGTAGGAATTGTAGCAGCAGCAGCAGTTGTTGTTGTTGTTGTTGTAGCAATGTAAGAGAAGTCGTAGTAGTAGTAGTAGTATGAGCAGTAGAACTAGTGGTAGTAGTAGCAGTAGTGGAAGTAGTAGCGACATTAGGAGTAGCAGCAGTAGTAGTAGTGTCGTGGTAGTGGAAGTAGTATTAGTTGTAGTAGTAGAAATAGTTGGAGTAATAGCAGCAGAAGTAGCAAAAGAAGCAGCAGTAGCGGAAGTTGTAGCAGCTGTAGTAGTAGCAATAGTAGCAGTGGTAGTAGTTGTAGTAGGAGCCACAACAACAGTTGTAATAGTAGGAGTAGCTGTAGGAGTAGCAGCCATGGTAGTAACAGTAGTTGTTGTTGTTGTAGCACGAGTAGTTGTATTAGTAGTTATTATAAGTGAAGTAGTAGGACTAGTAGTAGTAGTAGCAGTAGGAGTACCAGTAGCAGTAGTAGTAATACTAGTAGTAGTAGGAGTAGCTGTTGCAGTAGTAGTAGCAATAGGATTAGTAGGAGTAGCTGTAGTAGTAGTAGTAGCAGTAGTAGTAGCAGTAATAGTAGTAGTGGTTGTAGGTGTAGCTATAGTAGCAATAGCAGTAATCACAGTAGTAGTAATAGCTGTATTAGTAGTAGAAGTAGCGGTACAAGTTGATGCAATAATAATAACAGAAGTAGTAGTCGCAGCTATGGGAGCAATAAGAGGAGTAGTAGTAGTTTAGCTGTAGTAGTATTGGTAGTAATACTTGTAGTTGTAGAAATAATAGCAGTAGCAACAGTAATCGTAGCAGCAGTTGTAGTAGTAGTAGCTATAGAAGAAGTTGTAGCAGTAGTAGTTGCAGGACCTTTAGTAGTAGTTGTTGCAGTAATAGTAGCAGTAGTAGCGGTAGTAGTAGTAGTGTAGTAGTAGTAGTATTAGTTGTAGCAGTAACAGTAGTAGTTGTACTAATAGTAGCAAAAGTAGTAGTAGTAGCACTAGTTGTAGCGGTAGTAGTGGCAGTAGCAGCAGTAGTAGTAGTGGTTGTAGCAGTAGCTGTAGTAGCAGCAGCAGCAATTGCAAAAGCAATAATAGTAGTAGTAGTAGTTGCAGTATCAGTACTAGCAATAGTAGTACCAGTTGTAGCTATAGCAATAGTAGTAGTAGTAGCTGCCGTAGTACCAGTAAGAGGAGTAGTAGTAGTAGTATATGTAGTGGTATTCTTAGTAATAGTGGTAATAGTAGTAGTAGTAGTCGTAGGAGCAGTAGCAGCTGTAGTAGGGTGCAGCAGCAACAATAGTAGTAGCAGTAATAGTAGCAGGAGTAGCAGTAGTGGTAGTACTAGTAGCAGTAGTTGTAGATTAGCTGTAGTAGCTGTAGTCAAAGTAGTGGTCGTAGGAGTAGTAGTAGGAGTAGTAGTAGTAAGAGTAGTAGTAGTACTACTAGTAGCAGTAGTAGTTGTTGTAGTAGTAAATGTAGTAGTAGTATTTGTAGTAGTTGTAGTAGTAGTGGTAGTAATAGCAATTGTAGTTGTAGTAGTAGCAGTAGTCGGCTTAGTAATAGTTGTAATAATAGTAGCAGAAGTAGTAGTAGCTAGAGTATTGGGATTAATAATAGTAGTAGTAGTAGCAGTAGTTGTGTAGTAGTAGCAGCAGCAGCAGTAGTAGTAGTAGTAGTAGAAGAAGCAGTGGTAGTAGTTGTAGTTGTTGGACCGATCATACAAGTAGTAGTAGTATTGGTAGTAGTAGTTGTAGCAGAAGTGGTAGCAGTAGTTGCACTAGTAGTAATAGTATTAGCAGTAGTAGTTGTTGTTGTAACAGTAGTAGCAGAAGTAGTAGTAATAATTTTAGTAGTAGTAGAGGAAGTAGTAGTGTTAGGAGTTAGTAGTAATAGTAGTAGTAGTAGTTGTTGTAGTAGTAGAAGTTGTTGTAGTTGTAGGAGTAGCAGTGTGAGTTGGAGTAGGAGTAGCGGTAGTATATGTAGTACTAGTAGTAGTAGAAGCAGTAGCCGCATTAGTAGTAGGGGTAGTGGTTGTAGTTGTAATAGTGGTAGTAGTTGTTGTATTAGTTGTTGTAGTAGTAGAAGAAATAGTAGCATAAGTAGTAGTGGTAGTAGTAATAGGAGCAATTATAGTTGTAGCACTAGTAGCACTAGTAGCAGTAGTGGTTGTACTAATGGTAGCAGTGGTAGTAGTAGTAGGGGAAGTAGTGGACGTTGTAATAGTAGTAGGGGAAGTAGTAGCAATAGGAGTAGCAGCACTAGTAGTAGTAGTAGTTGTTGTTATTGTTGTAGCATTAGTACTAGCGGTAGTAGTAGTAGAAGAAGTAGCAGCAGCGGTAGTAGTAGTAATAGGAGTAGTAGTAGTATTAGAAGTAGTAGTAGTAATAGTAGTAGTTGTAATAGTAGTGGGAGTAGGAGTAGGAGTAGTAGTAGTTGTTGTACTAGGAGTAGGAGTAGGAGTAGTAGTAGGAGTAGTAGTTGGAGTAGGAGAACCAGGAGTAGTAGTAGGAGTAGTAGTGGTAGCAGGAGTAGGAGTATAGGTAGTAGTAGTAGGAGTAGTAGTAGTAGGAGTAGGAGTAGGAGTAGTAGTACTAGTAAAAGTAGTTGAAGTAGCGGTAGCGGTAGTCGTAGTAGAAGTAGTAGTAATAGAAGTAGTAGTAGTAATAGTAGGAGGAGTAGTAGTAGTTGGAGCAGTTTCAATAGTAGTAGTAGTAGTGATAGTTGTAGCAGTAGGCGCTGTAATAGTAGTTGTAGTAGTCATAGCAGCAGTAGTAGTAGTTGTTATAGTAGTAGTAGCAGTGGTAGTTGTAGCGTCAGTAGTAGTTGTATTAGGGGTTGTTGTGGCAGTTGGAGTAGCGGTATTAGTAGAAGTAGTAGGAGTGAGAGTAGTAGTAGTAATAGTAGTCGTAATAGTAGCTGTAGTGGTAGAAGTTATAGTAATAATAGCAGTTGTAGTAGCAGTAGTAGTTGTTGTTGTATTTGGAGTAGTAGTTGTAGTAGTAGCTATAGTAGTAGTTGTAGCAGCAGTTAAAGTAGCAGTTATAGTAGTACTTGTAGAATTGGCTTTAGGAGTCGTAGCAGCAGTAGTAGTAGTGGAAGTAATAGTCATAGTAGAAGTAGCAGTATTTGCAGTAGTAGTAGGAAACGTATTAGGAGTAGTAGCATCTACAACAATATAACTTGTAAATGGAATGGAACTAGTAATAGCAGTAGTAGTTGTTGTTGTAATAGGAGTAGTGGCAGTAGTAGTATAGTAGTAGTAGTAGAAGTAGTTCTAGCAATAGTAGTAGCAGTAGCAGTAGTAGCTGTAGTAGTAGTAGTAGCAGCAGAAGTAGTAGCAACTGTAGTAGTTGCAGTAGTAATAATACTAGTAGTAGCAGTAGTAATAGCGAAGTAGCAGTAGTTGTACTAGTAGTAGTAGTATTAGTAATAGTCGTAGTAGTAGCAATAGCAGTAGTGGAAATAGTAGTAGAATTAGCATTAGTAGCAGTTGCTATAGTATTAGAAATAGTAATAGCAGTAGCTGTCGTAGTAGTAGTTGTGGTAGTAGTAGTAGTAGTTGCAGTAGTAGTGATAGTAGTGGTAGTAGTTGCAATATTAGTAATAGTAGTAGTAGTACTAGTAGTAGCAGTAGCAATAGTAGTAGTAGTAGTAGCAGCTGTAGTAGCAGTAAGAGGAGTAGTAGTAGTAGTAGGAGTAGTAGTTGTTGTATATGCAGTAGTATTGGTAGTAAGATTAGTAGTAGTCGTTGTTGTTGTTGTAGCAGTAACAATAGTAGTTGTAGCAACAGTAGTAATAGTAGCAGAAGTAGTAGTAGTAGTAGTAGTAGTTGTAGGCTCGCAGTTGTAGTAGTAGTAGAAGTAGTAGGAGTAGTAGTAGTAGTTATAGTAGCAGGAGTAGTAGTACTAAGAGTAGTAGTTGTAGTGCTAGTAGTAGTAGTAGCAATAGTAGTAGTAGTAGTAGTAGTAGTAGTAGTAGTAGTAGTAGTAATAGCAGTAGTCATAATAGTAGTAGTAGGAGTATTAGGATTAATACTACTAGTAATAGTACTAGAGGCAGCTGGAGTCGGAGTTGGAGTAGGAGTAGTGGTAATAGAAGTAGTGGTAGTAGTTGTAGTAATAGTCGTAGTAGTAGTAGCAATAGTGGTAGTAGTTATGGTAGTTGGACTAATAGTACGGGTAGTTGTAGTATTGGTAGTAGTAGTTGTAGCAGAACTGGTAGCAGTAGTAGAACTACTTGCAGTAGTATTAGGAGTAGTAGTAGCTGCAGTAGTAGTTGTTGTAGTTGGACTGATAGTACTAGTTGTAGTAGTATTGGTTGTAGTAGCAGTAGCTGCAGTAACTATAGTGGTAGCAGTAGCAGTAGCTGTAGTAGAATTAGTGGTTGCAAAAGTTGTAGCAGTGGTAGCAACAGTGCTAGTAGTTGCGTTAGTAGTAGTTGTAGCAGTAGTAGTCGTAGTACTAGTAGTAGTAGTAGTAGCAGTAGTAGCATTAGTAGCAGCAGCAGTTGTAGTAGCTGTATTATGAGCTATAGTTGTAGCAGTAATAGTAGTAGAGATAGTAGTAGTAGTAGTAGTAGTCGTAGCTGTCGTTGTTGTAATAGTAGTGGTAGTATTAGCGTCAGTAGTAGTTGTATTAGGAGTTGTTGTAGCAGTAGCAGTAGCATTATTAGTAGTAGTAGTAGGAGTGCGAGTAGTAGTAGTAGTAGTAGTTGTTGTTGTTATAGTAATAGTAGTCGTAGTGGTAGAAGTTGTAGTAACAGTAGCAGTAGTAGTAGCAGTTGTAGCAGTTGTAGTATTAGGAGTAGAAGTTACTGTAGTAGTTATAGTAGTAGTTAAGCAGTAGTTGTACCAGTAATAGTAGTATAGTTTTAGGATTGGCAGTAGGAGTCATAGCAGTTGTAGTAGTAGTGGAAGTAATAGTCATCGTAGAAGTAGTTGCATTTGTAGTAGTAGTAGGAAGAGTATTAGGACTAGTAGCAGCTGGAGCAGTATGTCTAGTAGTAGGAATGGAAGCAGTAATAGCAGTAATAGCAGTAGTTGTAATAGGAGTAGTAGCAGTAGTGGGATAGTAGTAGTAGTAGAAGTAGTTGTAGCAGTATTAGCATCAATAGTAGTAGTAGTTGTTGTTGTAGCTGTAGTAGTAGTTGCAGTAGTAATAATAGTAGTAGTAGCAACAGTAATAGCAGAACTAGCAATAGTTGTACTAGTAGTAGTAGTAGTAGCAATAGTAGTTGTTGTGGCTGTAGAAGTAGCAGCAGTAGTGGTAGTGTTAGTTGATGTAGTAGTTATAGAAGTAGTAGGTGGAGCAGTAGGAGTAGTAGCAACAACAGCAGTAGTATTAGCAGTAGCAGCTGTAGTTATAGTAGTAGTAGTGGTGGTAGTAGTTGTTGCAGTCAGAATAGTTGTAGTAGTAGCATTAGTAGCAGCAACAATAGTAGTAGTTGTAGTTGTAGTAGTAGTAGCAGTAGTGGTTGTTGTTGCTGTTGTTGGAGTAAGAGTTGGAGTAGTAGCTATAGTAGGAGAAGCGTTATAGTAGGAGTATTAGTAGGAGTAGTAGTGTTAGTAGTAGTAGTAGGAGGAGTAGTAGGAGTAGTAGAAGTAGTAGCAGTTATGGTATTAGTAGCATCAGCAGCAGTAGTGGTAGAAGTTGTTGTAGTAGCAGCAATAGTAGTAGAAGTTATCATAGTGGTAGTAGTAGTTCCAGTCGGAGTCGTGGTAGTAACAGCAGTTGTAGGGGTAGCAATTGTAGCAGTTATCGTAGTAGTAGTAGTTGTTGCAGTAGGAGTCATTCTGGTAATAGCAATAGCAACAACAGTAGTTGGAGGAATAGTAGTGGTAGGAGTAGTAGTAGGAGCAGTAGCAGGAGTAGCGGTTGTAGCAGTCGTTGTGGCAATATTATTTGAATAGTAGTAGTATTAGTAGTAGTAGTTATTGTAGTAGTAGTAATTATAGTAGCAGTAATTGAAGTAGTAGCAGAAATTATAGCAGCAACAGTAGTCTCAGTTACACTATTAGTAGTTGTAGTAGTAGTAGCAACAGCAGTAGTAGTAGTAGCAGTAGCTGAAGCAACAGTTATGGTAGTAGTAGGTGTAGTAGTAGCAGTAGTAGTAGCCACAGTAATAGTAGTGGTGGTAGAAGTTGTCGTAGAAGGTGGGGGAGGAGTAGTTGTAGTAACAGCAATAGTAGTAGCCGTAGTAACAGCAGCAATAGTAGTAATAGCAGTAGTAGTTGTAGTAGTAATAGTAGTAGCAGTAGTATGAGGAATAGCGGCAATAGTAGTAGTACCAGTTGTAGTAGTAGTGTAGTAATAGTAGTAGCAGTACTAGTGGTCGTGGTGGTGGTAGTAGTAGTAGTAATGGTAGTAGTTGTTGTTGTAGTAGTAGTAGTTGTAATTCTAGTAGTAGTAGTTATTATTGTAGTAATTCTAATAGTAGTACTAGTAGTAGTAGGAGGAGGAGGAGGAGTGGCCGCAATAGTAGCAGTGGAAGTAGTAGTAGTAGGGGGAGTAGTAAGAGTAGTAGTAGTTGTTGTTGTTGTATGCGGACTAGTAGTAGTAGTAGTCGCTGTAGTAGTAGAATTAGTAGTAGTAGTATTATTAGTAGTAGTAGCAGTAGCAATAGTAGTAGGATTAGTTGCAGTAGTACTTATAGTAGTAGTAGCAGCAACAGTAGTGGTAGTAGTTGTAGTAGTAGTAGTTATTGTAGCAGTACTAGTAGAGTAGTAGTAGTAGGAGTAGCAGTTGGAGTAGTACTGGCAATAGCAGTAGTAGCAGTAGTAGTTGTAGAAGTAGTACGAGTAGTCGTAGCAGGAGTAGTAGGAGGAGGACTAGTAGTAGGAGTAGTAGTAGTAGCGGGGATAGTAAGATAAGTGAAGTAAGTAGTAGTCCTTTAAGCCAGTTGCTTCTTTCTTCTCATCTAACTCTATCTCCTCTGATTCCAGCAAGTCAGCCAGTCAATGAGGGCGCAGTTCCGGTCTTAGCCTTTCCTCTTTCTTACCTCTTTAGGAAGCTAAGCTCGTAGGGAGGAGTTGCTTTTTGACTTTGATCATCTCTTTCTTTCCTGGGTGTTGGAGTTAGAGCTTCTTTCCTTTCCTATCCTATTCGATTGAGCATGAAAGCGAAGGAAACTGCTCGCCTTTACTTGCTTCCCGGAAGTAGTAGCAGCTGTGGTAGTTGTAGGAGTAGTAGGGGTAGTAGTAGTAGTAGCTGTGTAGTTGGAGTAGCAGCAGCAGCAGCAGTAGCAGTAGTAATAGTAGTGGAAGTAGTTGCAGTGGTAGGGGTAGCAATAGTAGTAGTGGAAATAGTAGCAGCAATGGCAGTAGTAGCAGTAGTAGGGGTAGAAGTAGTAGTAGCTGTGTGGTAGCAGCAACAGCAGCAGTAGTAGCAGTAATAATTGTAGTAGTAGTAGTAGCAGTAGTAATAGTAGTTGAAGTAGCATTAGTAGTCGTAGTAGTTGTAATAGCAGTAGTAGTAGTTATAGTAGCAGTAATTCTAGTAGTAGTAGTAGTAGTAGCAAAAGTAGTAGTAGCAGTAATAGTGGCTGTAGTAGTAGTGGTAGCGGTAGTGGTTTGGTAGCAGCATTAGCTGTAGGAGTAGTTGTTGCAATATTAGTAGTAGTAGCAGTTGCAATAGTGGTAGCAGTAGTAGTAGCTGCAATAGCATTAGCGGTCGCAGTAGCTGTAGTAGTAGTAGCAGTAGTCGTAACAATTGTCGTAGTAGTAGTTGTCGCAATAGTAGTAGTAGTAGTAGAAGTAGTGGTAATTGAAGTAATTGTAGTAGTAGTAGTAGTAGTAGTGTTGGTAGTAGCAGTTGTTGTAGTAGTTGCAGTTGTAGCACTAGCTGTAGTATTAGTTGTAATTGTAGTGGCAATAGTAGTAGCTGCAGCAGTTGTAGGAGTAGCCGCTGTAGTTGTAGTACTAGTAGCAGTAGCAGCAGGAGAAGTAGTAGTAGTAGTAGCAGTAGCAATAGTGATAGCAGTAGGGATAGTAATAGTAGTAATAGTAGTAGCAGTAGCAGCAGTAAGAGTAGTTGTAGTTGTAGTTGGAGTAGTAGTTGCAGTAGTAGTAGTGGTAGTAGTAGTTATTGTATTAGGAGTTGTTGTGGCAGTAGGAGTAGCAATAGTGGTAGTTGTAGCAGTAGTAGTAGTAGTGATAGTAGTGGTAGTTGTAGCGACAATAGTAGTTGTATTAGGAGTTGTTGTGGCAGTAGGAGTAACAGTATTAGTAGCAATTATAGGAGTGAGAGTAGTGGTTGTAGTAGTAGTTGTTGTTGTTGTTGTAGTAGTAGTAGTAGCCATAGTGGTAGATGTTGTAGTACTAGTAGCAGTTGCAATAGCAGTAGTAGCAGTTGTTGTATTAGGAGTAGTAGTTGCAGCTATAGTTATAGTAGTAGTTGTAGCAGTAGTTGAAGCTGCAGTAGTAGTAGCTGTTGTAGGATTGGCAGTAGTAGTCGTAGTAGCTGTAGTAGTAGTGGAAGTAATAATTGTAGTAGAAGTTGTAGTATTTGAAGTAGTAGTAGGAAGATTATTAGGAGTAGTAGTAGCTGCAGCAGTATGAGTAGAAGTAGGAATAGTAGTAGTAATAGCTACAGTAGAAGTTGTTTTAATAGTAGTTGCAGTAGTATTGAAGTAGTCGTAAAAGTAGTAGTAGCCGGAGTAGTAGTAGTAGTAGTGGTAGCAGCAGTAGTAACAGCTGAAGTGGAAGTAGTTGTACTAGTTGTAGTAGTAGTAATTGTTCTAGCAAGAGTGGAAATAGAAGTTGTAGTAGTGGTAGTTGTGGCAGTAGGAGTAGTAGCAGCAGCAGTAGTGGTAGTTGTTGTAGTGCTAAGAGAAGTAGTAGTTGCAGGAGAAGTAGTAGTAAGAGTAGTTGGAGTAGTAGTAGTAGCACTAGTGGTATGAGTCATAGGTGTAGTAGTAGCAGTAGTAGTAGAAGTAGTACTAGGAGTAGTAGTAGTAACTGTAATCGTAGCAGAAGAAGTAGTTGTTGTTATTGTAGCAATAGCACAAGTAGCAGTCGAAGTATTCCTAGTAGTAGTAGCAGTAGTAGTTGTTGTAATAGAAGTAGTTGCTGTTGTAGAAGTGGTAGTTGTAGTCGCAGTAGTCACAGTAGCAGTAGTTGTTGTATTATTATTAGTAGTAGCAGCAGCAGTAGTACTAGGAGTAGCAGTGGGTGTAGTAGCAGCAGTAGTAGTAGGTGTAGCGGTAGGATTAGCTATAGGAATTATTGCAGCAACAGTAGTTATAGTAGTAGCTATTGCAGCAGAAGTAGGAGAAGTCATAGTAGTAGTAGTAGTATGAGTAGTAGTATTTGGAGCAGTATCAGTAGTGGCAGTAGTAGCAACATTTGGAGTAGCAGTAGTTCTTATAGTGTCATAGTAGTGAAAGTAGTATTAGTAGTTGTAGTAGAAGCTGTAGTAGTAGTAGTAGCAATTGTAGTAGTACTAGCAGCATAAGTAGCAGTAGAAGCAGTACTAGCAAAAGGTGCAACAGTAGAAGCAGTTCTAAAAGAATAGTAATAGTAGTAGTAGTAGTAGTAGTAGTAGTAGTAGTAGTAGAAGCAGTAGTAGCAGCAACAACAGCAACAATAGGAATAGTTGGAATAGCAGTAGGAGTGGCAGTAGCAGTAGTAATAGTAGTTGTTGTTGTAGTAGTACAAGTAGTCATAGTAGTAGTTGTAGTAAGTGAAGTAGTAGGACTAGTAGTAGTATTAGTAGTAGTTATTGTAGCAGTAGTATGAGTATCCATAGCAGTAGTAGTGTAGTAGTAGTAGCATTATTAGTGGTATTAGCACTAGTAGTTGCAGTAGTAGTTGTAGTAATAGTAGATGAAGTAGTAGTAGTAGCATTAGTAGCAGTAACTGTAGTAGTAGCAGTACTAGTCGTAGTGGTTGTTGCAGTAGCAGTAGTAGCAATTGTAGTAGTAATAGTAGCAGTAATACTAGCAGTAGTAGTGGCAATATTAGTAGTAGAAGTACCAGTACCAGTCGTAGGAATAGCAACAGTAGAAGTAGTAGTAGTTGTTGTTGCAGGAGCTGTAAGAGTAGCAGTGGCAGTAAGAGTAGAAGTAGTTGTAACAATAGTAGTATTGGTATTAATAGAAGTAGTATTAGAAATAATATTAGAAAAAGCAGTAATCATAGTAGTAGTTGTAGTAGCAGTAGCAGTAGTAGAAATTGTAGATGTCGTATTAGTTGTCGTTGTTGTAATATTAGCTGTAGTAGTAGTAGTAGTAGTAGAAGTAGCAGCCGTAGTAGTATTAGTAATAGTAGTAGTAGTAGTATTATCAATAGGAGTAGTAATAGTAGTAGTAATATTTGTAGTAGTAAAAGTAGTAGTTGAGATTGTAGTGGTTGCAGTAGCAGAAGTCGTGGGAGTTGTAGTTGTAGTAGTAGTAGTTGTTGTTGTTGTTGTAGTAGTAGTAGTAGCAGCAGTAGTTGTTGTTGTTGAAGAAGTAGTAGTCGTAGTGTTTGTATTAGTATGACTGGTATTAGCACTAGTAGTAGTAGTAGTAGTAGTAGTAGTAGTAGTAGAATATAAAGAAGTAGTAGTAGTAGTAGTAGTAGTAGTACTTGTAGTAGTAGTAGTGTAGTAGTAGTAATAGCAGTAGCAGTAGTAGAAGTAATAGTTGTAGTGTAGTAGTAGCATTAGCAAAAGTAGTAATAGTAGTTGTAGTATTAGAAGTGGTAGAAGTAGTCGATGAAGTAGTAGTAGAGTAATAGTAGTAGTCGTAGTAGTAATAGCAGTAGTAGTTGTAGTAGTAGAAGTAATAGTAGTAGTAGTAATAGCTGTAGTAGTATAGCAGCAGTATTAAAAGTAGAAGCAACAATAGTAGTAGCAATAATAGTAGTATTAGTACTAGAAGTAGAAGATATTGAATAACTGTAGTAGCAGTAGTAGAAGTAGTAGGAGTAGAAGGAGTTATTGTAGCTGTAGTAGTAGTAGTAGCAGTACTGGTAATAGAAGTTGTTGTAGTTATTGCAGTAGTAGTAGAAGTTGGAGTAGGAGTAGGAGTTGTAGTAGTGGTAATAGCATAGGTAGTAGTTGTCGTAGTAGTAGTACTAGGAGTAGGAGTAGGAGAAGGAATAGTAGTTGTAGTAGGACTAATAGTTGCAGTAGAAGTAGTAGGGGTAGGAGTACTAGTAGGAGTCAGAGTAG
The DNA here is from genome assembly GCA_005019695.1 of Trichopus zeylanicus subsp. travancoricus. Classification (NCBI taxonomy): domain Eukaryota; kingdom Viridiplantae; phylum Streptophyta; class Magnoliopsida; order Dioscoreales; family Dioscoreaceae; genus Trichopus; species Trichopus zeylanicus. The sequence continues at coordinate 21,558 of RXID01015821.1, forward strand.
TAGTAGCAGTAGTAGGAGTAGTAGCAGTAGGAGTGGTAGTAGCAGTAGAAGTAGTAGGGGTGGTAGTAGTAGTAGTAGTAGTAGTAGTAGAAGTAGGAATAATAGGACTAGTAATAACAGATGTAGTAGTCGGTGTAGTAGTTGGTGTAGTAGTTGTAGTAGTAGGAGTAAGACGTGGTGTAATTGTCGTAGTAGCAGTTGCAATAGTGGTAGTAGTACTCGTAGTATGAGGAGGAGATGTAGTAGTAGTAGTGGGAGTAGGAGTTGGAGTTGTAGTGGGAGTAGGAGTTGTAGTAGCAGTAGTAGTAAGAGTTGTAGTAGTAGTAGTAGTAGTTGTAGTAGTAGTAGTAGTGGTGGTACTAGTAGTAGTAGTACTAGTAGGTGTAGTAGTAGTTAGAGTAGACGCAGGAGCAGGAGTAGCAGTAGGAGTTGAAGTAGAAGTAGTATTAGTGGTAGTAGTAGCAGTAATAGAAGGAGTAGTAGTTATAGTAGTTGTACTGGCAGTAGTATTAGTAGTAGTAGCAGCAACAGTAGAAGTAGTAGTGGTTGTAGTTGTACTAGTAGCAGAAGTAGCAGTAGTTGTTTTAGTAGTAGTAGTTGTTGTTGTTGTTGTGGGAGTAGTAGTAGTATTACTAGTATTAGTAGTATTAGTAGCAGCAATAGTAGTATTTGCAATAGAGGTAGGTGTAGTAGTTGTAGTAGTAGTAGGGGTAGTAGTAGTTGGAGTAGCACTATAGTTGGAGTAGCACTAGTAATGGGAGTAGTAGAAGTAGCAGAGTAGTAGCAGTAGTGGTTGTAGTTATAGCAGCAATAGCCGCCGCACCTATAGCAGCAGCAGCAGTAGTTGTTGTTGTTGTAGTAGTAGTAATAGTAGCTTTTGTAGATGTAGTAGTAGTAGTAGTTGAAGTAGTTGCAGGTGTAGTAGTTGTAGTTGCAGTAGTAATTGTAGCAGTAGGAGTAGCAATAACAGTAGTAGTTGTAGAAGTAGTAATAATAATAGTATTAGTAGTAGGAGCAATAGAAGTAATTGTAGTTGCAGCAGTAGCCACTGTAGTAGTAAATGTAGTTTTTGTAAAAGTAGTAGTACTTTTAGTAGTAGCAGTTGTTATCGTAGTAGTAGTTTTACTGCTACTTCTACTGCTACAATTGCGACAACAACAACAACAACAACAACAACTACTACTACTGTTAGTACGACTTCTAATACTATTACAACTACTACAATGGCGATTGCTACTACTGCTACTTCTCTGACAACTACCACTACTGCTACAAGTAGAAGTAGTAGTAGTAATAGTAGTTTCAGTAGTTGTAGTAGTAGTACTCCTACTACTAATATTGCAGTGTTGACTACTACTATTGCTACTACTTTTACTACTACTTCTACTTCTAATACAACTACGACTACTACTATGGCTACTGCAACTACTACTACTTCTCCAACTACTACTGCTACTACTAATACGACTATTGCGACTACCTCTCCTATTACTTCTATTGCTACTACTACTATAACTGCTACTTTTGTGACTACTACTACTAATTCTACTACTACTACTATTATTGCTAGTACTACTATTACTACTATGACAACTATTATGGCTACTGATACTACTTCTCCTACTACCACCACTACAACAACTACTTTTACTAGTACAATGAATACTACGACTACTACAACTCCTACCACTTCTACTGGTCCAACTTCTAATGAATCTACTACTACTACTGCAACAACAACAACAACTACTACTACTACTAGTACTTGTACTACTACTACTACTACTATTACTACTACTTCTACAACTATCATTGGTACAATTGCTACAACAATTACTACTGCTACTGTAACTACTACTCGTACTATTACTATGGCTAGTACTATTACTTCCGCTACCACTACAACTACTATTGCTACTACCACTACTACTACAACTAAAACTATTAGTACTACTGCCATAACTACTACAGCTGCATCTACTGCTACTAATACTGCTATTGTTGCAACTACAGCTCTTACTGTTTCTACTGCTACTATTGCTACTACTGCTACTACTACTACTACTACTACAACTATTTCTTCTAATACTACTATTAGTACTGCTTCTACTACGATTACTACTATTACTACTACTACTGCTGCTGCTGTTGGTGCTGCTACTATTATTATTATATCTACTGCTTCTACTGCTGCTGCTACTACTACTAACAATACTAATACAACAATAACAACAACTACTTCTACTACTTTTCTCCTGCTTGTACAACTACTATTTATACTACTACTACTATTGCTATTACCACTGCTACCCCTGCTACTACTCCTATTACTACTACTACCACTACTACTACCATTGCTACTACTAGTATTGCTTCAACTACTACTAGTATTGCTAATACTACTTCTACTAGTACTGCTACTATTACTACTACTATATTACTATTGCTACTCTTACTACTACTTCTTCTACTGCTACTACTATTACTCCTACTACTACAACAACTACTAAAACTACTACTACAACTACAATTCCCACCCCTACCCCTACCACCACTACTACTCCTACTACATCCCCTACCCCTACAACTGCTACTACTAGTCCTACTCCTACTACTCCTGCCCCTACAACTGCTGCTACTACAACAACTACTACTATTAATACTATTATTACTACGACTAGTTCTACTACTGCTACTACTACTACTAATACAACTAGTACTAGTTCTACTACAACCACCACTACTCCAACTATTACTACGACAACGGCAATAACTACCACTACTACTACTACTCTTATTGTTACTAACGCTCCAATTACTACTACAACTACTAATACTACTACTACTACTACTACTACTACTACTACTACTACAATTACTACTACTACTACTACTACTATTACAACAACAACTACGAAAACTACTACTACATCTACTACTGCTCCTATTACTACTGTTCCTGCTAATAGTACCACTACGACTATTAATATTACCACTACTACTATTACTCCTACAACTCCTACTATTGCTACTCCTTCTGTTATTGCTACTACAACTACTACAACTCCAACTACTGCTACTAGCACTACTCCTCCTACTCCTACTACTGCTACTACTATGACTTCTGCTACTACTACTGCTACTAACTACAGCTGTAACTACAACTACAACAACCACTACTGCTACAACAATAACTACTTCAACTACTATAGGAGCAAGAAGAAAAACTGCCACTACACTACTACTATTGCTAGTACTACTACTCCTAGTACTACTACTATTATTACTTGTCATACGACTACTACTATTGCAACTGCTACTTTTGCTACTACTACTGCTATTACTGCATCTTTTTTTACTACTTCAACAATTGCTCCTACTACGACTACGACTACAGCTGCCACTGCTCTACTACTACTAATACTACTATTACTACAACAACTACTACTGCTGCTTCAACTGCCGCTCTACCGGTACTGTAGTTATGGCTACAAATGCTACTACAACTACAACAACTACTACTAGTACAACTACTACTAATACTACTATTACTACTTCTATAGCTACTACTACTACCACTCATGCTACTACTAGTACTAATGCTACTAATACTATACCTACTACTATTTTGATTGCTACTGTTGCTACTGTTGCTACCGCTTCTACTCCTACTACTGTAACTGCTACTACGGCTGCTACTACTACTGCTGCTACTACTACTCTTACTACTATTGCTACCACTACTAAAGCAACTGCTACTGGTACTACTACTATAGCTGCTTCTGCTGCTCCCACAACTACTACTACCACTACTTCGACTATAGTTGCTTCTTTTGCTACAGCAACAACAACAACAACTACTACTACTACTATTACTGTAATTACAACTACCGCTACTACTACGACTTTTACTTCAACAACTACAACTATTTCTACTACAACTACCTATATTGTCACTACTGCTACTACTGCTACTATAACTACAACTACACCTACTACTATGACTTTTAGTTCAACAACTACAACTATTACTACTACAACTACCTATACTGTCGCTAGGGCTACTACTGCTGCTACAACTACTGTTGCTAGTACTGCTACTACTGCTTCTACTAATAATATTACCACCACCACAACTGCTACTGCCACTATTGCATCTACTACTACTTCTACTACTTCGCCTACTACTACTGCTGCTCCTACGATTACTACACTTCTACCACTGGTGCTATTGCTACTACTACAACTTGTACTCCTACTATTACTACTGCTACAGCTACTATTTCCACTAATAATAATAATAATACTACTACTACTACAACTAGTACTACTACTATTACTACAACTGCTGCTACTACTACTACTGCTACTACTACTTGTACTGCTACTACTACTACTAGTACTACAATTACTAATACAACTATTACTACTACTACTATGACAACAACAACAACAACGACAACAACTACTACTACTTGTACTATTACTACTACTACTATTGCTACTACTACAACAAATTCCACTACTACTGCTACTACTACTATTCTACTACTATTACAAATACTACTACTACTACTACTACTACTACTACTACTATTACTACTACTACTACTGCAACTACTACTATCATTACGACTATTAGTAAAACTCTTACAACTACTATTATTACTGCTACTGCTACTATTACTCCTCCTCCTCCTACTACTCCTACTCCTACTCCTACGACTACTACTACTACTACTACTACAACTGCTACTGCTGCTACTACTACTATTACTACCCCTACTATTACTACCCCTACTACTGCTGCTGCTGCTACTACTATTACTACTGCTCCTACTACTACTACAACTCCTACTACTACTACGATTACTATTACTACTGGTACTACTACTCCTACTACTAATGCTAATACTATTACCACTACTACTACTACTACTACTACTACTACTACTGCTACAAGAACAACTACTACTTCTACAACTATGCCTACTCCCATTACTACTCCTACTACTACTACTGCTGCTATAATTGCTTGTATTACTTCCACTATAGCTACTACCACTACTACTACAACTACTTCTACTACAACTACTACTACCACAACTACTAGTACTTCTATTGCCGTCACTACTACTACTACTGCTGCTGCTGCTGCTACTACCACTACTTCTACTACTTGCACTACTACTTCTACTTATACTACTACTAGTACTGCATCTAGTACTACTACTAGTGTGACTACCGCAACTACTACTACTATTACTACTACTACTGCTACTACTGTTACTACTATTGCTACTACTGATACTACAACTGCTACTACTACTGCTGCGACCGCTACTACTACTACTATGACTACTATTGCTGCTACGACTACTACTGGTACTGCTACTACTTTTTCTATAGCTACTACTTTCGCGGCTACTATTGCCCCTCCAGCTAATCCAACTAAGCCTACTACAACTACTATTGCTACTACAGCTGCTACTGCCACAACTACTGCTACTGCTGCTACTACTACTTATGCTACTGCAAGTACTACAACTATCGCTACCGTTACAACTTCGGCTACAACTACTAGTGTGACTACTACAACTACTACTCCTTCTACTACTACTAATATTGCTACTATATCAACTACTGTTGTTGCTTCTACTGCTACTACAACTACTACTGCTGGTACAAACCACTATTAGTGCTACTGGTTCTACTTTTGCTACACTACTACTGCTACTACTATTGCTTCTACTGCTGCAACTAGGACTACGGCTACTACTATTACTAATACTACTAGTACTATTACTACTACTGATGTTGTTGCTACTTCGGCTGCTACTACTAATATTATTGCTACTGTTACTACTCATACTACTAATAAAAATGTTACTGTGGCTGCTACTACTACTACTTCTACTACAGCTGCTACTACAACAACTTCTATTCCTACTAATACTACTTCTGCATCCACTACTGCTGTGACTACTACTATTACTGCTAATATTGTACTACTGCTACTGCAACTATTACTACTATTACTACTACTACTGCTACTACTGCCATTACTTCTATGGAAACTACTGCTCCTACTACTACTACTATGACTAATACTACTCCCACTACTACCGCTATAATTACAACTGCTGTTGCAGTTGTTGCTATAACTAAAACTACTATTACTATTACTACTATAGCTGAAACTACCAGTACTTGTACTACTACTACTGCTACTACTACTCCTACTACTGCTCCTATTACTACTACTACTACTTCTGTTGCTACTGCTACTACTACTACTACAACTACTACTATTACTAGTACAACTACTTTCACTACTACTACTACTACTACTCCTACTACTACAACTTCAACTCTTTCTCTTACGATTACCACCACTACTACTACTAATAATAATAATAATAATACTTCTATTGCGACTAGTACTACTGGGACCACTACTTCTGCTACTACTACTAGTCCTACTACTAATTCTACTACTATTATTGCTACTTCTGCTACTACTTCTATTGCTAGACCTACTACTACTCCTACGACTACTACAATCACTCCTACAACTACTAGTACTACTACAAATTTTCCTTCTCCTACACGTACTCCTACGACTGCAATTACTACTACTATTGCTGCTATTGTTGTTGTTGCTACTACTACTACTTTCGCTACTGTTATTGCTACTATTGCTACTACTTTTACTACTAGCCCTACTACTACTCCTATTACTACTACTACTACTACTACTACCACCACCACCACCACCACCACCACCACCACTACTACTACAATTACTTCTGCAATAAGTACTACTACTACAACCAACACTACTACTACAACTACTACAACTACTAATACTGCTACTACTTCTAGTACTACTACAATTAATGCTAATACAGTTGCTATTTCTATTTCTCCTCCTCCTCCTCCTCCTACTACTACTCTACTACTACTACTACTTCTACTCCTACTACTACTACTTCTACAATAACAACAACTACTAGTACTACTACTCCTACTACTGCAACTACTACTACTGCTGCTCCAACTACTGCTACTACTATGACTACTACCACGAC
>RXID01015822.1:0-38343 GCA_005019695.1 Trichopus zeylanicus subsp. travancoricus
TACCCATAGCAGCTTTGAATACATCATATAGCAATTCCCTCTCTCTGAAAATATAGAAAAAGGGAGTCTGTGCACCGATATCCGCCATAAAAGTCCAAGCCATAGTAAATGAGAAGCTATATGACTCAGTTCTAGCATAATTACTCTTATATGGCTTGCCCTTTTGGGTACTTGAACATTTCCCAATTGTTCTGGTGCATTTACTATTATTTCCTTTGTGAACATGGTAGCTAAATAATCCCAACGTGTTACATAAGGTAGATATTGTATAATTGTTCGGTTTTCTACTATTTTTTCCATTCCTCTATGTAAATAGCCCAATATGAGTTCACAATCAATAACATCTTCACCATCGAGAGTAAGGATTAGTCAAAGAACACAATGCATTGATGGATGGTGAGGACCCATATTAACTATCATGAGACCCTTTCTTGTATTCGGCACAATCATATCTTTTCTTCCCCGATTCATTATTTCTTGAATTTATCAAGGTTTGTTAAAACAAATAACTAATATAAAAAATGCAAATGAATCTTGAAATTAACGAGTTTGAGGCTTCCGAATATCCAACTGCCCAATTAATCTCTTATAACGTACTTTATTTTTCTTTAACAAATAAGTCAGCAATCGTTGACATATTTTCAAAATTTTTCATAGACCTCTATATGTGAAGTAAGTCTCTGTATCTTATTGGTGAAACTAAATACTTGAAATTCAACAAATTCCATGTTTTCCTCTTTTTCTTCTTGTGGAATGAAATCGACCTTCCTAACGCCGGTGATGCTCGCTGAATCGTTCGAGGTCGCGGAAGCTCTTTTTCAAGAAAGAAAGTAGCAACAAGAAATAAGGAGAAGATATGGAGAAACTCGCGGATTCTTATTGCAACTTCTCTGCGATTTTCTGTGTTTTCTAAGATTTCTACGATGATCATTTACAATGGAGGCGTGCCCCTTATATAGAGGGCACGGTGATGTAAGCGCTCACATCAGCTGGTGGTATAAGCTAAGCGCTTACATCAGCATAATAGTTACCTATACTAGAGTAGCCCTATAGCCTTTACATAAGACTCCAAGGGAAGTCTTGTCCTAGGCATAGCCCTCTTATCCTAAGGCGTAGCCTTTACAAAAGACTCCAAAAGAGATCTTATCCTAAGGCGTAGCCTTTATATCCTAAGGCATAGCTTTTACAGAAGACTCCAAAAGACGTCGCTGTCATAGGCTGGTAGCTCGTCCTTTGGCTAGGCTCGTCCTCTTGCTAGGCTTTGACTTCTTATTCCGTACCTCTAGCTACTACTGTACTGTACAACAGGGTTCTACTTTCCTGTATTAGCTACTATACTTCCCACCACGCTCCGCCTGCTACGGGACAATGGTAGGTAGTGCCTGCGTCTGCTTGACTCGCGCTCTCTTGTTCAGGAACCATTTGTGGATGTTGGCTTCAGATATTGGTCCATGTAGTCGTAGCGCCCAAGTCAGGTCTTGTGTTTGCGTCTTTCTAGGGGGCCTGTCGCTTTGACGGAAAAGGCTGTTGAGTATCCGCAGTTGTGTTGGTGTCGGTGCCCACCGTCGTCCGGCTGTGGGTTCTGTGTTGCATGCCTTTGGCCATCTGTTTTGCATGGAGCCTGTCAGGTGCTCCCTTGTTTTCTTGATAAGCAGCTTGATTTCAGATTGCTGCTCCTTGTCCTAGTCGGCACATGCTATGTCCTTGAGAATTCCGTTGGTGTGGTCGTAGAGTTCTTGTATGATGAATCCCGGGTACTCTGTACGCCTTGGTACTTGCTCACCCTGTGGGATGTAGTGAACCACACAGTTGTGCATGATGCTCTCTGCAGGGACTACCTCAATATGGAAACTATAGAACAGTTTCCTTGTATCCCTGGATTCTCTTGGACTCCCATCTTCTGTCAGTGCTTCTTTTGGGCGGTACAGCCACTGTCCTATGAGGGACACCTGTCCTCCTTTGTCTTGGAAAATCCCCTTGATAATAATGACATAGGGATTTTCGTATTTGGGCGCTAGTAGTACCTCATCATGAAGATGGTAGGTTTTTCCATCTAGGCTGAATGCGAGGTAGTGTAGTTTCTCCTCTGGGCCCCTTCCGGAGGTTAGAACCGCTTCTCCTACGGGCTTTGCTGGGTACTCCTCTTGTGCCAGGGGAGAAGTACTTGTTGTTGGGGTGATGGAACTTGGCCCGTTGTTATGCCTGGTGCACTCTTCCTTTTTCGGTTGGCATCCTTCTTCGAGTTCCTGGAGAACATATATGACTTCATTTTGTATGAGTGGGCGGAGGGAGTTGTGGAGGTTCTGAGGATCCTCCCCTTCTGAGATGCTGTATATTGCATCACTCTGGTCCTCTCCTTCCTGCACAGATATTAAGTCATAATTATCTGGAACATATAGTTGCTCGAAGATGGCAACCCGTTTTACGTTCTTTCTGTCATTAGGGCATTCTCTGGCGAAATGCCCCATGTCTCCGCAGAGGTAGCACTTGCAGCGTCTGTTGCGCACAAGGTGCTTCCTTCTTTCAATGCGCACGTGGGGGTCGTGCGGCTTTCCTTTGTATGTCTTCGCCTTTCTGACCCCGTACTTCTTTTCTGTGGTGTAGTAGCCTGGGATCGGGATCTTGTTGCAGAAGGAAAGATCCTTGAGGGATCTTTTGAATGCGGCATCTTTGCATTCCTCCTCCAGGTATTTGTAGGCGAATAGTATCCTGGGTATTACCCCGATGTTTACTCCAGGATACCTCTGATCGAAGGCCGCCTTCATTCTTCGGCCAATGTCTCCCGGCATTTTTAACCAGAACTTCTCAGATAGCTCCGTGCCTATAAACAACCTTCCGGTTTTGGTAGCTGAACTGAGGTAGTCATTCATGTATAGAAGGATATCTTTCATGTTTGTACATGAAAGTCTTTCCAAGTCCCGGTATGCCGTGTCTTGAGCCAAGGTTGAACCTTGGGCTGGATCCTCCAATGAGAAGACCCTTCTCATCTGGGCAAGGATGTTTTGAGTGCCATCCCTTCCTCCTCCGGCTGCAATAATGGCTTGGTATTCTGCGCCATATAGCATACGCCATTGCACCCATGCAAGCCTTGCTGTTTCCCCTAGGAGGTTTTCCATGTATTCAATCTGTCTCGCGCATCAGTGAATCCTTGCGCGGCAACATGGTTCCTTGTGATGATTTCCCATCTTGCAAATGTTTCCTCAAATAGCCCGAGCTGTTCGGGTATTATTAAGAGGGCTCCTTCATTCTGCTGTGCGGACGGTAGGGTCCACCTTTCATTGTTGAAGCCTCTTTGGAAACTTCCTTGGTTTCGCTGCCCAGACTCCGTTGTTATTCTGGATATTGCTGGAGTCGTGTTGGCCGCTGGTGGGTAACCTGGGGGTCCTGGTTCCATTGAAGCATCTGTGGGGGGCATGTACGGCCCGCTCGGAGATGTTGCCGATGTTAGTGTACTTGTGTACAACCTCTCAGATAGCCTTTGGGCTAGTTTCCGCAGGGCAGGGTACTCCATCTCCGGTACTTCCTCTTCAATGCCTGCTGCAATAACATTAGCATTATGAGGGGGACAAGTGTTACCTCCTTCCTCATGCTTTTCAGAAAGTATGCTGGCTGGTTCCTCCTCATCAGGCTCTTTCTTGTCATCTATGTCTCCCCATCCAGTTGGTTCGGGGGGGCCATAGTAGAATGCCTCCGGGGGAGTGTATTTGACATAGTAGTCGTACCTCCCACTAGGCTCCCCTAGTGTGTCCCAGACTTCATCTGGTTGTTGGGAAAGCACGTCCCTTCTGCCTTTAGGAGGATCTTCCTCCTCATCGGGATATACATCCCACTTTGGAGCTCTGATTGGATATTCCATCTCTCCTTCTCCTTCAGGGAACCCCTCTTTACAGAGCTGATGAAAGTAACTTTCGTCATCACTTTCCTCTTCATCTTCCTCCAGTAGGACGGCAATTATATGAGGAGTTCTGAGCTCCTCTTCGTCATTGAATGCCTCCTCATCTCTTGGGAGGTAGCAGGATCTTCTTGGCATTTCTGCCAGCTTGTAGCTTCCGAACCGCAGTGAGATGCTCCCATCAAGGAGGCTCCTACTCATGACCTCCTCAGGTTGAGTCAGTGCGGAGAGCTTCGTTGGCCGGACAGTCCAGCTGCGCCCTTGCAGCGCCTCTACTGAGTACCTACGTCCTGGGAGGGCGTGTACTCCGTGGCTTGCTAGGTAGTCGACGACTCCTTGAATTTCGTAGGCAAAGCCTACGTTTGGGGTAGTCGAGAGCCTTCCTACCATGCCTCTAGTGATTAATAAATTGGACTCACCACTTTGCCAGTTCTCGTATCCCTTAGTTAGGATAGAGACTTGTACGTGCTTGTAGCAGTCCTTGACAGTCATCATGACGTTTGGTATAACGTATACCAGTTGACTGCCTTTTGCTAGGTCCACCTCCATCGTGGCCAGTAGTGCTTTGTTTCCTTCCCACCGGTTGTCGCGGAAGACGACCAGAGCCATTGTACCAACCTCCTGTCGGTGTAGGATCTGGAGTCGAAGTTGCAGCACACCGAGGTGTATGTACTACATCCCGCTTTGCCGTAGTTGATGGTAGCTTTCCTCCTGTATAAATGGGAGGTCTACCTGGTCACTGTCGACACAGAGGATTGCCTCCTCCGATCTATGTGTGTACACCCGATGGTGCACATCGTCCTTCCGGGAGTGGTACAGGACCTCCGCTGGAACTATGGCAGCTCTCTCCTGCATTGATAGCTTTAACTGTACCTGAGGATCGATCTGCTGCTCTAGTGTGTCCTGCGGGGTGTTTCTCCCTATCAGGAGTCTACCCATTCTCCTGGTTGTTTGTTGAGCCGTATGAAGGTGCCTATGGCTCCTCCGGTATCCCCGAATATGATCTTCGCACATCGGAGATGGTGCTGGGATAGGTAGCCCTTTGTAAACCAACTGGGTGTTGGTTCCTGGGGCCATCGCCTCAAAGCTTTTGCACTTCCTCAGCTAGTATCTGGTAAGGATCCCGAAAGACCCTTAGTTTGCCTCGTGCCTCCTGAGGCCTTCGTGTGTGCCTCTCGTGCTGTTGGAGAAGCTTGTCCAGCCGTTCAAGGCTGTCGCCTAGCTCCCTTTGCTGGGGTTGTTGCCTGAATGCCTCAAGTACTAGTCCTCGGGCCTCTTGTTTTGAAAGGGGCCTGCTGTCTAGGACTGCAGTTGTTAAAGTCCTCAGAGAAATCTCGAGCCTCGAGATCTCTTGTGTACAAGCTTGATGCAGTTCAAAGAGTTGTTTTAAGTTCTTTAAATTAACTCTTGATGCAGTACAGGTTTTGTCGTAAATAACAGACAAGTTGTGAGCTAGTTGATTGGTGGAAACTTTTGTTACTAAAGCAAGGTCAAGATACTCAAGGCTAGAGGTTCGGGAACGTTCATACCCCTCCTGAATGGATTTTTCCCATGCTTCAGACATATGGGCTAAAAAGCTCACAGTTACCACAATTTCCAAAGGATAAATTCCAGTATTAGATTAAACATGGAAATTCCTTACTGGATTAAAACAATGCTTCAGGATCATACAGGTGTGCCCTTGGGCTTACTCACGGCCACTCGCCTTTACTGCCAAGTTAGGACCTGTCCTTTTTCCTTACACAGAGCTCTTCACCCAGTCAGTAAAAACCATGCTTAATTCTAATCCGCAAATTACCACAAAGGAAAAGATAGCACTTATGAATTCTTAACACAAAATCTGAACACAGTAGTGTAAATCAGGATTTGGGTAATTACGACCCTTACCTCGCACTCTTGGCACCTTTACCTCTTGGGGGTTCTACTACGCCATATCTTTAGCTAGCTCTGATACCATGAAATCGACCTTCCTAACGCCGGCGATGCTCGCCGAATCGTTCGAGTTCGCGGAAGCTCTTTTTCAAGAAAGAAAGTAGCAACAAGAAATAAGGAGAAGATATGGAGAAACTCGCGGATTCTTATTGCAACTTCTCTGCGATTTTCTGTGTTTTCTAAGATTTCTATGATGATCATTTACAATGGAGGCGTGCCCCTTATATAGAGGGCACGGTGATGTAAGCGCTCACATCAGTTGGTGGTATGAGCTAAGCGCTTACATCAGCATAATAGTTACCTATACTAGAGTAGGCCTATAGCATTTACATAAGACTCCAAGGAAAGTCTTGTCCTAGGCATAGCCCTCTTATCCTAAGGCGTAGCCTTTACAAAAGACTCCAAAAGAGATCTTATCCTAAGGCGTAGCCTTTATATCCTAAGGCATAGCCTTTACAGAAGACTCCAAAAGACGTCACTTTCATAGGCTGGTAGCTCGTCCTTTGGCTAGGCTCGTCCTCTTGCTAGGCTTTGACTTCTTATTTCGTAGTTCTAGCTGCTACGGTACTGTACAACAGGATTCTACTTTCCTGTATTAGCTACTATACTTCCGGAAGTTCTAGTAGCTAAACAAGAAGTAGAATCCTGTTGTACAGTTACAGTAGCAGTATAGAGCTACCGACATAAGAAGTCACAGGCCGCAATGAGGAGAGCCTAGGCCAAAGGACGAGCATACCAGCCTCGGACAGCGGCGACGTCTTTTGCGTCTCTGTAACGCTCTGCCTTAGGATATAAAGGCTACGCCTTAGGATCAAATCTCTTTGGAGCCTTTGTAAAGGCTACGCCTTAGGATAATGAGGCTATTTGCCTAGGACAAGACTTCCCTTGGAGTCTTATGTAAAGGCTATAGGCCTACTCTAGTATAGGCTACTATTATGCTGATGTAAGCGCTTAGCTCATACCACCAGCTGATGTGAGCGCTTACATCACTGTGCCCTCTATATAAGGGGCACGCCTCCATTGTAAATGATCATCGTAGAAATCTTAGAAAACACAGAAAATCGCAGAGAAGTTGCAATAAGAATCTGCGAGTTTCTCCATATCTTCTCCTTATTTCTTGTTGCTACTTTCTTTCTTGAAAAAGAGCTTCTGCGACCTCGAACGATTTGGCGAGCATCGCCGGCATTAGGAAGGTCGATTTCATGGTATCAGAGCTAGCTAAAGATATGGCGGAGTAGAACCCCCAAGAGGTCAAGGTGCCAAGAGTGCGAGGTAAGGGTCGTAATTACCCAAATCCTGATTCTCACTACTGTGTTCAGATTTTGTGTTAAGAATTCATAAGTGCTATCTTTTCCTTTGTGGTAATTTGCGGATTAGAATTAGGCATGGTTTTTACTGGCTGGATGAAGAGCTCTGTGTAAGGAAAAAGGACAGGTCCTAACTTGGCAGTGAAGGCGAGTGGCCGTGAGTAAGCCCAAGGGCACACCTGTATGATCCTGAAGCATTGCTTTAATCTAGTCAGGAATTGTCATGTTTAACCTAATACTGGAATTTATCCTTTGGAATTTGTGGTAACTGTGAACTTTTTAGCCCATATGTCTGAAGCATGGGAAAAATCCATTCAGGAGGGGTATGAACGTTCCCGAACCTCTAGCCTTGAGTATCTTGACCTTGCTTTAGTAACAAAAGTTTCCACCAATCAACTAGCTCACAATTTGTCTATTATTTACGACAAAACTTGTATTGCATCAAGAGTTAACTTAAAGAATTTAAAACAACTCTTTGAACTGCATCAAGCTTGCACACAAGAGATCTCGAGGCTCGAGATTTCTCTGAAGACTTTAACAACTGCAGTCCTAGACAGCAGGCCCCTTTCAAAACAAGAGGCCCGAGGACTCGTACTCGAGGCGTTCAGGCAACAACCCCAGCAAAGAGAACCAGGCGATAGCCTTGAACGGCTGGACAAGCTTCTCCAACAGCACGAGAGGCGCACGCGAAGGCCTCAGGAGGCACGAGGCAAACTAAGGGTCTTTCGGGATCCTTACCAGATACTTGCTGAGGAAGTGCAAAAGCTTGGAGGCTGATGGCTTACTATCTGCCTACCTCACGGGACGACTACTACAATTGGTGTTATCAGGACCAGCAAAGCTACCAACAACATTATGAGAACGAGGCTCTGGAGGAGGAGTACTTCACCAGAGGAAACAATTACCCTCTAACCTCTTCTTATTACAGGCCTTCTTACAACACCAACTATGTGGAGATCCCTTTTAATGCGCAGTATCTACAAGAACTTCAAGAAGCATAATGCAAAAAGGACCGTCACTCCTCTTTATCAACCCACCAGAGCAGGAGAAAGCAGTTTGTGTTCTGGGAGAACTAGAAGGAGGGTATCGCCCTCAGGTAACGCTGCCTTACTTCCAAGGAAAATGTTCTCATTCTTGGCAGCATAACGACTTCGTGCAGCCACGAGAAGAAAAATGCGTGTGCTGCAAGATCCAAACAATGCAGCGGGCAAGGATTCATTGCCCCAAATGCAAGGTTACTGCCTGTAACCTATGTGGACCCTATTACTTTCAAACAGCGGTCCCAGTTACACCAGCTCCACCCGAACCATTCCCTAACCAGAGGCTGATGCAAGAAAGGTGTGAAGGGAAAATTGAACGGCTGGAGAAGGAGGTGGGCTACTACAAAGAAAGAGTCAAGGAATTGGAACTAGGCGCAAGCCTGCAAAAAGACTCTGAGAAGCTGAACGAAAAGGAAGCAGAAGCAAGCGAGGAACTGGAGTGCACCAGTATCCTACTACAGGAAAGTGTCTACAAGACAACAGCTGAAGGAGAGGCTCAACCGATGCCTGGACCAAAAATAGTAAAGAATATGCTCTACAACATGAATGTTGAACTTGAAATACCTAACATTCCCAGGTTCCAAGTCAGAGCCATACTAGACACAGGAGCAACAACCTGCTGTATTGATGAAGCCTCAGTACCACCCGAAGCACTGGAGAGAAATAGCTTCGTGGTACAGTTCAGCGGGATAAACTCAAAGCAATCGGCGGACAAAAAACTAAAAGGTGGAAGGATGCATATTGGGGATAACAGCTTCAAGATCCCCTACACTTACAGCTTCAAAATGGAGCTAGGTGATGGCATCCAGATGATAATTGGATGCAACTTTATAAAAGCCATGCAAGGAGGAGTTCGGATAGAAGGTAACATCGTAACCTTCTATAAAAATTTAACTGTTATCAGTACTACTCCCACAGCATCGGTGGCCGCCGCCGTAGAAGAATTGGAGCTGGAGGAAGAAGAGTATATTGATATCCAGCAATCAGTATACTACAATACAGGGCTCAGCAGGGAGTCCTTCCTCCAAAAATTTCAACCAGTAATAACAAGGCTGAAAGAAGCAGGGTTTATTGGCGAAAAACCGTTAAAGCACTGGGCAAAGAACAAAGTGGTGTGCCATCTGGATATCAAAAATCCAGACTTTGTTATAGAAGATCATCCTATGAAGCATGTCACCCCACAACTGCAGGACACCTTCAAAAGGCACGTAGAAGCCCTACTGACCATGGGAGTCATCCGGCCAAGTAGAAGTTGGCATAGGACAACGACCTTCATCGTAAGGTCAGGAACAATCGTCGACCCGACTACAGGCAAAGAGGAAAAAGGAAAAGAGAGAATGGTCTTCAACTACAAGCGTCTGAATGACCTTACAAACAAAGACCAATACAGCCTCCCAGGGATCAATACTATTCTAAGGAGGGTAAGCCACAGCAAGGTCTACTCTAAGTTTGACCTGAAAAGTGGTTTCCATCAGGTGGCCATGCACCCAGATTCTATTGAATGGACCGCATTCTGTGTCCCCTCTGGCCTATATGAATGGTTGGTCATGCCGTTCGGCCTGAAGAATGCCCCAGCCATATTCCAACGAAAAATGGACCATTGCTTCAAAGGTACAGAAAACTTCATTGTCGTCTACATTGACGATATTCTTGTTTTCTCACAGACAGAAGCAGAGCATGCTAAGCACCTGAACATCATGCTCGATATTTGTGAGGAGCATGGGCTCGTCCTGAGTCCTACAAAAATGAAGGTAGCGGTAACAGAAGTGGAGTTCCTAGGTGCCAACATCGGGAACCAAAGGATCCGGCTGCAGCCTCACGTGATCAAGAAAATCACGGAGGTACAAAATAAATCACTCATGACCAAGAAGGGGCTTCGTTCCTGGTTAGGCGGCCTCAATTATGCCAGGAATTACATTCCCAACTTGGGAAGGCTCCTCAGCCCACTGTATGCAAAAACCAGCCCAACTGGAGAAAAGAAAATGAACCAACAGGATTGGGCTCTAGTGGGCCAGATTAAAAAATTAGTCCAGCAACTACCGGCCTTGGAAGTACCCCCTACAGAGAGCTACATCCTTCTAGAAACAGATGGCTGCATGGAAGGATGGGGGGGCATCTGCAAATGGAAGCCGCAGAAATATGATCCGAAATGCGCAGAACATGTGTGTGCTTACGCAAGCGGGAAATTTAACCCCATCAAATCCACCATCGATGCGGAGATCTATGCGGTAATGAACTCACTGGAAGCACTAAAGATCTACTACTTGGATAGAACGGAACTAACGATTCGGACCGACTGCCAAGCTATAATTAGCTTCTTCAACAAGTCTCCGAATCACAAGCCTTCCAGGATACGCTGGATCGCCTTTACAGACTATATTACTGGGATAGGGATCCCGGTACACTTCGAACACATCGAGGGCAAGGATAATCAGCTCGCTGACTCCTTGTCACGCTTACTTTCTTCTCTAGTCTGTGCAGGATGGCCAGCAGAAGAAGACCTCGAAACTCTGGAGCTCGTGGCCACAGCAATTCAAGAAGTCCAAGCAGCCCCAGCACACAAGAAGTGGCAGGACCTAGCCGAGATGCTACTACAACTGCAGGGTTCCCTGCAAATGAGCAGGATATCCGTACAGCAGCAGCAACAGCAATCACAGCACTTCGGCAACTGTGTAATCTCCACACCCGCAAACTATGGGAGTGCGAACGACTCAGCTACCAGGATCACTTTTGGGCCACCTGGTACCCTACAATGGCCCAGATAGACCAGCAGCTCCAGACTACCCTCCGACTAGTCCAAGACGCCATTTCCAGGACCAGCCACTTTTCCCTCTCTCAGACGCACACGGAGCGTGGTGGGAAATGTAACTAGCCAAAGAAGACGGCACCCCACTGTACAAAGCCACTGTCCCGTAGCAGGCGGAGCGTGGTGGGAAGTATAGTAGCTAATACAGGAAAGTAGAATCCTGTTGTACAGTACAGTAGCAGCTAGAACTACGAAATAAGAAGTCAAAGCCTAGCAAGAGGACGAGCCTAGCCAAAGGACGAGCTGCCAGCCTATGAAAGCGACGTCTCTTGGAGTCTTCTGTAAAAGCTATGCCTTAGGATATAAAGGCTACGCCTTAGGATAAGATCTCTTTTGGAGTCTTTTGTAAAGGCTACGCCTTAGGATAAGAGGGCTATGCCTAGGACAAGACTTCCCTTGGAGTCTTATGTAAAGGCTATAGGCCTACTCTAGTATAGGTAACTATTATGCTGATGTAAGCGCTTAGCTCATACCACCAGCTGATGTGAGCGCTTACATCACCGTGCCCTCTATATAAGGGGCACGCCTCCATTGTAAATGATCATCGTAGAAATCTTAGAAAACACAGAAAATCGCAGAGAAGTTGCAATAAGAATCCGCGAGTTTCTCCATATCTTCTCCTTATTTCTTGTTGCTACTTTCTTTCTTGAAAAAGAGCTTCCGCGACCTCGAACGATTCGGCGAGCATCGCCGGCGTTAGGAAGGTCGATTTCATGACTGAGATGGATGAAGTTTTGATCATAAATTTTTTTAATATTTTTCTATCTTTCTCATGGATTTTATTTATCAGGAAAAATAAGAAAAATTTCTTATGCCAGTCATTTAATCTGGTAGAGACAAAAATTTGGATTTATTCATATACTACCTTTTTTATTTATGCAAATCCAAATTCAATTTGGATATTTATAGAAAAGGAAATTTCTGTATTCGCGAAAGAGAATAAGTTTTTTGTATCTAAAAAGATTCTGCACATTTCTTCCTAGATCTAGTTGAATGGATACAAATATGCTACTAAATCAGTATCACGTACTAGAATCTAACACAATATATATTTTTGCTTTTATCTACCTACAAGATATGTTGTGTATTTCTTATATGAATAGATAGGAAATATACCATTAGATAATTCTAAATCATGGATACATATGTATCCTTGCCATACTGAATCGACTACCATTATTGGTATCAAACCAATAATAATTCATACAAGCTAAATCCTCTAATCAGTAATTGGGCCAAAGAAACAATTTAAATTTAGTGAATTTATTTGTATCTCTATTAAGATGCTCATTCCAAAATTGTTTGTACTTTTTTATGTTGTTTTTATTATAAAATATTGGATTTCTATCCACAATATTACAATTCCAGGAATTAAAACAAATTAGAATTCTCAATTCTCTGTGACGTCTGTGAGATAGAATATTTTTGGGAACAAGAAAATCATAATTATTTTTGTCTCTACTCACAAGCATATTGTTATATCATCAAATGGATCTATATAAACTTTGCTTATCAACAACATATCCTTTTTTTATGTATTTCCCATTAGTTTGGTTTTTATCGATCAATGAAATACCTATAGTTTGATATATAATAAATTGAAATTTTACACCCCTTTTTAAAGATAGATGAATTGGTTTGCCAATGAATATTCCTTTTTTATCAGTTCTTTAATAGTTATATGCTTTTTAAGCAACATTACATCCATATGCATCTCCCCCCTGTGAATCGAGGATATAACAATTTCCTTTATATTTATCAGTCGAAGTAGGAGACAATATACCTTGACATTATTCAGTATTCTTTGATCCAAAGAGTCATTCCATTTTAATTGAAAAAGTAAATATTTTTTTTAAAAAAAATCTATTTCTCCTTCTTTTTTTTTTATTGTTTTTTCTTTCTATGTTTTTAAATTTTAATTTCTAATTTTGTGTAATTCTCTTCAACATCTTTTTTTTTGTTCTATTTATGTAGGTCTGATCTAAGATTTTCTTGGCCTTGTTGTTCCTTTTTTTCTTGGTTGGAATTTTCAAATTCAAGATATTATTTTTTATTAGATGATATAGGAAGATTCTTATTCTTTTTTTTTTTGATCTACATTAATGTCTTTACATTGACTAATATTTTCATTTCTATGAAAATCCAAAAAAGTTAATTGAATTGGTATGATTCGTGATTTCATCCTATATGCATTAAGCGGTTTAATCTTATATGCTTTAACAAGTAGTCCACATTCTCGGAAGAACCAAGGTTTTGGATTTGATATGCTATGATATAACCTTTCTAGATTTTGATTCATTCCCATCCAATCAAGAAGAATTCTACAATCCAAAAATTTTCTATCCATATTTTGATCCATATCAATAATATATCCTTCCTCTAGGTAATCACTAATAACTATACTTACCAATATATAAAATGATTTGGGTTTAATAGTATTGAAATTATATGGAATTTCTTGGTTCTCGTTTACTTTTAATGTTGGTCCATAAATATATGAGTCTTCCCTATTCCTATAATTCATATATTCATGTAATAAAAGATCATATCTGTAGTGTTTTTTTGATTTTTCTTTTTGACTTTTCAATGAATGCAACTTATAATAATCTTGTTTCATGTAATAAATTAATTGGTCTTTTTCTTTTTATACGAATCCAATTTTATTGAGTCTTTATTTTGCAGGATATGATGTTTATTGACTTTTTTATTTTATTTTGTCCTTTTTGTGGTACTAATCAAGACCATTTGGTCTGAGATAAATTGTATCAATAATGAACCTTTAACCAATTTTTCCATTCACTCATTTTAGACTTATCAATTTTCTTATACTTTGATTTGGCATCAAGTATTTCTTATGCTATACAATAATTCTTAATTGTATCCCTAATTAATGGATAAGTTTTGTCATATTGATGTACAGATATCAAGTAAGACTTGTTAAGTAATTGGGTCTTAAATAATTGGGTTGGTGATAATATATAAAATACATATGCTTGAGACAAGTAGGATAGGTTCTTGTAAGAAATATTTGAATTATTATTACTAATTTGAATAATATTTTGAATAATATTAGTATTAGAAAAAGATTTTTTTATAGTCAAAATAAAATTCATTGTATTTTGATTTATTTGACCCTTGTAAATGATGGATTTACTTATATTTTTTATTCAAAGAAAAGTTGTACATTGATCCTGAAAATATTAATGGTACATAGCAAAATATTAATATATATTAGATATATTTTCAATGAAAAATTTCATAAAATAATGTGATTTATGTATTAATTGGATATATTGTCTTCTGAGTATCTGCCAAATAGCTTTATGCAATTGCAGTTTTTTATCATCACAAATTAGGACTATTTTTTATTGTCTTTTGTGATTTGTTCTATTTGATTCGTTCTTGTGAGTGTCCTATCAGCAAGGTCTTTCATTTTTTTTTCTATGAGTGAATAATTTGTCCAACTCATAGACTGAATTTGAGTTGTTGATTTATAAGTAATTTTAAAACTCAATTTGTAATCTTTGCTCTTTTCATTCGGTTTATAAACTTTCATTTTACTCAATCCAAATAAGAATAAGAAAATTGGATTGAGTTTTTCCAATTCTCTCATTATCCGTTTTCTAACTACTTTGGTAATTCATCCTATTTTTTCTTTCCTAACTTTTAGAACTTTTAGAAACCATTTTATTCTTTCTTCGAAAACTCTTAAAACTCGAAAAAATTTCTTTTTTGTTTTCTGAATTTTTATTCCGAGTTCTTTATAAATGGGATCAAAAAAAGAAGGTCGTTTTCATGCAGAACCAAAGGGAACTTTCGCTTCCATTCCCTATATTGTTAAAAAACAAAAATTGTCTTTTTCTCTTTTTTTTTCCATTAGATTCCTATCGTCAGATAGGACCTTAGACTTTCACCAAGGTTTTAGGCAGAAAGGAAATAGAATCTTTATTTGAATACTGTCTGTTAACCAATCCTGGAGAAATTCTATTTTTGATAATTGAACACCATTATAGGTGCATTTAATATGCATTTCTCTATTCCAGTCTTTCAAATCCTCACACCACTCCAGGAATTGAAATAATAATATATGCCCAATATTTTTAGCTATTATCAATGAAGGCAATAGAATATATTTTCTAAGAAAAGATTGGGCTCATCTTGGGGTGGGCTTACTACTTAGATCTTTCAGCAATTATCCACTCCGCACTTGGCTACCTAGCGTTTACCATGGGCATGATAATTGGTACACTAGAGGTGGGTCCTTCCCGGTCCTCTCATACTAGGGAAAGGTCCTCTCAATGATCTAATGCCCGCACTAGATATGGATCAAATTGTCTCATGATGTTCTGAACCCAACTCACATTCCGCTTTAATGGGCAAACAACCCAACCCATGGAACACACTACAGCCCTTGGTGGCAAAGAGCCAACATCGAGGTGCCAAATCTTCCCATCAATGTGAACTCTTAGGGAAGATCATCCTATTATCCCTAGAGTAACTTTTATCCATTGAGTGATGGCCCTTCCACTAGGCACCATCGAATCACTAAGGCTGACTTTCATCCTTGCTCGATGGGTGGGTCTTGTAGTCAAGCTCCCTTTTGCCTTTCAACTCGAGGACCAATCTTTGTCTGGCCTGAGGAAACCTTTGCACACCTCCGTTACCCTTTGGGAGGCTTATGCCCCATAGAAACTATCTACCTGAGACTGTCCCTTGGCCCGTATGTCTTGACACAATCTTAGAATTCTAGCTCTTCCAGAGTGGTATCTCACTGATGGCTTTGGCCCCCCCAGAAGGAGGCCTTCTTTGCCATCCACCAAAGCTACACAAGAAAGGCCCCAAGCTAATCCTAGGGAATAGTAAAGCTTCATAGGGTCTTTTTGTCTAGGTGCAGGTAGTCCGCATCTTCACAGACATGTCTATTTCACTTAGCCTCTCTCTGAGATAGTGCCCAGATCATTATGCCTTTTGTGCGGGTTGGAACTTACCCAACAAGGAATTTCGCTACCTTAGGACCGTTAGTTACGGCCACCACTCACCGGGCTTTGGTCGCCAGGTACCCTAGCATCAGGTCACCAACTTCCTTGACCTTCCAGCAATAGGTGACCCCCTTTGTGAGGAGGCACCCCTTCTACCAAAGTTATGGAGCTATTTTGCCGAGTTCCTTAGAGAGAGTTATCTCGCACACCTAGGTATTCTCTACCTACCCACTTGTGTCTGTTTCGGGTACAAGTACCCTTTTGTTGAAGGTCGTTCGAGCTTTTCTTGGGAGTATGGCATTGGTTACTTCAGTGCTGTAGGGCCTGTACTTGGACATTGGCTCAAGGCATTTCCTCTACCCCTTCTTACCCTAAAGAAGCAAGGTCACCTTGTATCCTTGAACCGATAACCATCTTTCAACTAACCTAGCCTCCTCCGTACCTTGTGACCAACAAGGGGTAGTACAGGAATATTCACCTATTGTCCATCGACTACGCCTTTCGGCCTGATCTTAGGCACTGACTCACCCTCCATGGATGAACCTTGAAGAGGAACCCTTAGGTGTTCAGGGCATTGGATTCTCATGAATGTTTGCATTACTCAAGCTGACATTCTTGCTTCCACTTCGTCCACACCTGCTTGCATGGGTGCTTCCCTCTAAGGTGGAATGCTACCCTACCGATGCATTTTTACATCCCACAGCTTCGACAAATCACTTAGCCCCATTCATCTTCAGCACAAGAGTGCTCGATCAGTGAGCTATTATGCACTCTTTCAAGGGTGGTTGCTTCTAGGCAAACCTCCTGGCTATCTCTGCACCCCTACCTCCTTTATAACTAAGCAGTCATTTAGGAACCTTAGCTGGTGATTCAGGCTATTTCCCTCTCGATGATGAAGCTTTCCCCCATTATCTCACTGGTTGACATTGACCTCTATTATTCTAGGGTCATATCTAGTATTCAGAGTTTACCTCGATTTGGTACCGCTCTCGCAGCCTGCACCGAAATAGACCTTTGCCCCTAGATGTCTAGTCAACTATTGTGCCTCAATGCATTTCGGGGTGAACTAGGCTCTAGGTTCGAGTGGCATTTTATCCCTAACCATAATTGATCCACTGATTCTTCAACATCAGTCAGTTTGGACCTCCACTTAGTTTCAACCAAGCTTCATCCTTGTCATGGATAGATCACCCAGGTTTGGGTCCATAAGTAGTGAAAATCGCCCTATGAAGACTTGCTTTCGCTATAGCTCTAGTGGGTTCCCTTAACCAAGCCACTGCCTATGAGTCCCTAGCTCATTCTTTAACAGGCATAGGGTCAGAGATGACATTCTCCTCCCACTGCTTAGGAGCTCATGGTTTCATGTTCTATTTCACTCCCCGATGGGGGTTCGTTTCACCTTTCCCTCACTATACTACTTTGCTATCGGTCACCCAGGAGTATTTAGCCTTGCAAGGTGGTCCTTGCTAATTCACATGGGATTCCACATGCCCTATGCTACTCAGGTCAGAGTGTAAGCTAGTGATGCTTTCCACTACTGGACTCTCGCCATCTAGGGTGTAGTACTCCACCACTTCGCCTAGCAGCATGATGCTTGTATTGCTCTCCCACAACCCCATTTTCATGGTTTAGGCTGCTCCCATCTCGCTCGCCGCTACTACGGGAATCACTTTTGCTTTCTTTTCCTCTGGCTACTAAGATGTTTCAGTTTGCCAAGTTGTTTCTTGCTTGCCCATAGATTCAGCAGTAATTCTAAAGGTTGACCTATTTGGGAATCTCCAGATCTATACTTATTTTCAACTCCCAAAAGCATTTCGTCACTTGCTACACCCTTCCTCATCTCTGGGTACCTAGGTATCCACCGTAAGCCTTTCCTCATTTGAGCCTCACCATTAACATTAAGGCTATGCCATCCTAAGGTGTTGCTAATGCTAAATGGATGGATCTTATCGACATCCATGAATGAGAAATCATAGATCAAACTACCGGATCAAAAAAATTGGGTGCTGTCATAGTATTAGCTAAGTTCACGGGCTGGAGATAAGCGGACTCGAACCGTTAACATCCGCCACAGGGTAAACCACCACCTCTCAGGCCTCCCCGACTGATTCTACCATAGAGGCCAATGATAGATAGTAACTCCCCCCCTAAACATAGCTTACAACTTTCATCATACTGTGCTCCCCAAAGAGTAACTCTTCTTAAAAGTTGCTGAGTTGGAATCCCATTCTAAGGATTCTTGTGGTTCCGGAGAATCCAGCTATAGGAGAATAGGAACGGAGAGCTCTCCCCCTTTTTTGCCTGACTCTTTAGTTTTAAGAATGCTGGTTTTAAGAATGAGTGCTTGCCCTTCTCCGACCCTTACTGCCCAATTGGAGAGTGGACAGCTAATGCATTCCACTTATTGAACAAGGTCTATGGTCGGTCCGTGACCCCTGGTTGCCGAAGGTGTCCTTGGGCTTATCAAATTATCTATCAAATCGTGAAAAAGATTCAACAAAAGATAGAAACAAATCCACTATCTATTTTACATCAAGCAATACATGGAGTAACACCCAATATAGAAGTTAAAGCAAGACATGTAGGCGGATCGACCCATCAAGTTCCTATTGAAATAGGATCTACACAAGGAAAAGCACCTGCCATTTGTTTGTTATTAGGGGCATCCCAAAAATGTCCGGGTTGAAATATGGCTTTCAAATTAAGTTTTAAATTAGTAGATGCTACCAAAGGGAGTGGTGATGCCATACGCAAAAAGGAAGAGACTCATAGAATGGCAGAGGTAAATAGAGCTTTTGCATATTTTTGTTAATCCATGAATAGGAATAGTCCATGGATCCATACATCTCGATCAGAAAATAATCAATAGAAAAAAAAAGAATAAGGAGAAAGATATGGAAAACTCACAGATAACTATGCACTTCACTCAAAACTTCTTCGATGCCCCCTTTCTTATTATGGCATCCCCTTATATAGGAGATGTGCTTAAGAAAACTTCTGCTTTACACTAGCAGATGCAATAAGAAAGCATAAAATAGCATCTGCTTTACAGCTGGCAGATAAGGAAGCATCTTAATACTATTTTACACTAGCAGATGCGATAAGAAAGCATAAAAAAGCATCTGCTTTACAGAGGCATCTGCTTTATAGACCTTTATAGTACACACTACTTTATAGCTAGCAGATAAGGAAGCATCTTATCTGCTTTACAGTTCATGACAGTGCCCCACCACGCTTCTGCAGGTGTGCTACAGCTTGAAGGCTCCCATCCTTTGTACTGAGTTGATGGTGAGGTTGACAACCCTTTCGAGTTGGGCATCAATTTGCTTAGTGGAGGGATACCACTGTCCCCAAAAGTTGTCAGTCGTGCTAAGCTTTAGACATTCCTTGGTCTTCAAGGAATGTAGCTCTCTGAGTTGAATGACTACTACAAGGGCTTCCTGCGTGACTTGTGCTCAAGTTGCTGGATGTCATTCCTGATTGAGTCGTGGACATCCAGTGGCATTGGTAGGCATCCGAGAAGTCGGATGAGCTGCTCATATCGCACAATGTTGCCAGCATTGTTGCCAGGTGGTCCTGAGCTCTTCTGTGAGGTGTTGCACTTACCTCCTGTAGGGCCATGGCTGCTAGGCTCAGCTTCTCCAATTTGCTTTCCGTCAGCCATCCTGAAAATATAACACAGTTAATTAATCTAGAAAGGGCATCCGCCAGTTGGTTATCTTCTCCGTCAATATGTTCAAACTAGACTGAAATCCCTGTTCCTGTTATATAGTCAGTGAATGCCATCCATCTGACCCTAGAAGGTTTGTTGTTGGAGGACTTATTGAAGAAGCTTATAATAGCCTGGCAATCTGTTCTGATGGTTAATTCTGCTTTATCAAGATAGTAGATTTTTAGTGCCTCTAGCGAATTCATGACAACATAAATTTCTGCGTCAATTGTGGATTTTGGTGGATTGAATTTCCCATTTGCATAAGCACACACTTTTTCCACAAACTTTGGGTCATACTTTTGTAGCTTCCATTTGCATATACCACCCCACCCTTCCATGCAGCCGTCTGCTTTGAGAATAATATAGCTTTTCTCAGGTGGTACTTCGAGATCTAGTAACTTCTGGATGAGGCTTTTTATTTGTTTCACAAGGTTCCAGTCATGTGAATTCCACCGCCTTTCGCCTGTCGGGCTTGTCTTTGAATATAAAGGCCCAAGTAATTTTCCCAAATTTGGGATATAATTTTGAGCATAATTGAGAATTCCCAACCAGGATCTTAGTCCTTTTGTAGTTGTTAACTCTTTCTCCTAAAAATCAGCGATCTGTTTAATTATGTGAGGTTGTAATTTTACCTTTTGGCTTCCAATCACTGCTCCCAAAAATTCTACTTCTGGGACTGCTATCTTCATTTTTGTAGGACTGAGAATCAACCCATTGTCTTCACAAATCTGAAACATAACTTCTAGGTGCCTTACGTGCTATTCCTCATTTTCTAAAAAGACCAGAATATCATTGATATAAACAACAATAAATCTTTCAGTACCTTGGAAGCATCTATCCATTTTCCTTTGGAATACTGCAGGCGCATTCTTCAACCCAAAGGGCATGACCAACCATTCATATACCCTTATGGTACCCAAAAGGCAGTCCACTCTATTGAGTTTGGGTGCATTGCAACTTGATGAAAATAGCTTTTTAGGTCAAACTTTGAGTAAATTTTACTGGTGCTTACCCTCTTCAGTATTATGTTTATCCCGGGGAGACTGTACTGGTCTTTGTTGGTAATATCATTCAGCCTTTTTTAGTTAAAGACCATCATCTCCTTTCCTTTGATTTCTTGCCTAGTCTTTGGATCAATGCTTGTTCCAGAGTTGACAATTATCGCAGTTGTTCGATGCCTACTTTTGCTGGGTCTTATCACCCCTATCCCAAGCAATGCCTGCACATGCCTCTTAAATGCATCATGTAATTGAGGAGTAACATGCTTGAGTGGCTTATCTATAATAGTGAAGTCCGGATTCTTGATATCCAACTGGCATACGACCTGGTTCTTTGACCAATGCTTTAAGGGATCCTCACCAATGTAGCTTGCCTCCCTAAGCCTCTGTATTAGTGGGTCGAATTTCTTCAGAAAGGACTCCCTTCTTTTCTCCTGATTATAGTATATTGACTCTTTGATGTCAATGTACTCATCTTCCTCAAGATCTAGCTCCTCCAGGGACGCCGCCACTGCTACTGTAGGAGTAGTATTAATGGTAGTTAGATTCTTATAAAAAGTAACCATACTACCTTCTATTCGTACTCCCCCTTGCATTGCCCTTATAAAGTTGCATCCAATGATCATTTGGATGCCATCTCCTAGTTCCATCTTGAAACTGTAGGTATATGGAATTCTGAAGATGTTCTCCCCTATATCTTTGAGTTAATCCCGCTCAAGTTGACAGTAAAACAATTCTTCTCCACAGCCTCCTTTGGAATAGATGCCTCATCTATGCAGCATGTGGTTGCGCCAGTGTCCAGTATTGCCTTGACCTGGAACATGGGAATTATGGGAATTTCAAATTCCACCTTCATATTGTACAACATATTTTTTACCATTTTGGCCCTGATTGTTGCTGTGGTCCCATTTGCCCCATTGTAGTGGCTTTGAGAATACTTTCCTGCATCAGAACATTAGCGTCTTCTTCCTGGATGCAGATTCCCTTTCCTTTAACTCTTGTGAGATCTTCAATTTCTAGCTTTTCCTAATCTTGTCGGAGTTCCTTCTCCAGTTCTAGATCTTGTAGCTTTCCTTTGTAGTGCTCCACCTCCCTTTTGAGGTGCTCAATTTCTCCTTCACACCAGGAGATATAATATTGCTGCTCCTGAATCAGCTGATGCAGAAAGAATGGTGCAGGTGTTGCTGGTGCAACTGGAACTTGTTTTTTGAAATAGTATGGTCCACATAAATTGCACGCTGTTACTTTACATTTTGTGCAATGAATTCATGCCCTCTGCATCATCCTCCTCTTACAACATGAACAGTTCTCATGCTGTGGCTACACAAATTCATTGTGTTGCCAGTTATGTAAGCAATTCATTTGCTCTTTGGGCAATTTTACCTGTGGTCGGTATCCTCCCTCAATTTCTCCTAGCATAAAAATTGATTCCTCCTGAATCATTATTCTGAGTGACTGTATTGGCTCCCCATCTTCTCCTTCAGAGATGCTGAAGATGGCATCGCTCTGTTCCTCCCCTTCCTGAACTGATAAAACATCGTATTCCTCAGGAATAGTTAGCTGCTCAAAAATAGCCACTCCTTTAATGTTTCTTTTGTCATTAGGGCACTCTTTTGCAAAGTGTCCTTCTTTTCCGCAGAGAAAGCATTTGCATTTTCTATTACTGATTAAATGCTTTCTTTTTTCTACCCTGATATGGGTTTCATGAGGCTTACCTCTGTATGTTGTTGACTTTCTTAACCCATACCTTCTCTCTTTCTTGTAGTAGCCTGGTATAGGAATTTGGCTACAAAATGAAAGATCTTTCAAGGACCTCTCGAATGCTGTGTCCTTGCATTCAGCTTCCAGAAATTTATAAGCAAAAAGTATCCTGGGCATTACTCCCACCTGAACTCCTGAGTACCTTTGGTCAAACGCCTCCTTCATTCTTCTGCCTAATTCTGCAGGCATTTTTAACCAAAATTTTTCAGATAGTTCTGTACCTGTATAGAGCCTCCCTGTCTTGACTGCAAGCCTCATGTAGTCATTCATGTATTTGACAATGTTCTTGACATTGTCACATGACAGCCTTTCAAGGTCTCTATATGCTTCATCTTGAATGGCAGTAGATCTAGTAGTGGGGTCTTCCAAGGTGAATACCCTCCTCATCTGGGATATAATATTCTGTGTTCCTTCTCGCCCTTCCCCTATTGAAATTAACCCCTGGTACTCTTCTCCATATTGCATCCTCCATTGAATCCATGTGAGCTTCTCTACTTCTCCTAGTAGATTTTCCATGTAGTCAAGTTTATCCCTTGCATCAGTAAACCCCATACTTGCCACATGGTTTCTGGTGATAGACTCCCACCTTGAAAATACATCATCGAACAATCCCAATTATTTTGGGATCACAAGCAAGGCTCCTCCACTTTGCTGAGCCGAAGGTAGACTCCACATTTCATTGTTTGTTGCCCTCTTGAAGGCCCCTTTTTCGTAACCTTTGAACATAGGCTCCTATCTTGATGATGAAGGAATGGCCGTCGCTGGAGGGTAACTTGGAGGTCCCATTGATGTATCTATAGGGGGTCTGTAGGGTGAAGTTACGACACTTGAATATAATGTCTCCGATAGCATTTTAAGCATCGGATATTCAAACGCCCCTTGAGGTTCATCATCAACTTCATAGCCAGCTGCAATAATGTTGTCAAAACATTTTTCTTTACTCCCCTCTTGCACTTCGTCGTCTGGGTAGGAATCCCAGATTGGCTTATCTTTCCTGGGATAATCATAGACTCCTGTGTGTACAAATTCCCCACTTTGGAGACTACTAAAGTATGTCTCTTCCCAGTCATCAGTTTCCTCCGATGGGGGGTCCATGGACCGAGGTACAGAGGCCCCTGGGCGTGTATCCTCTGCATGGATCCTCAAAGGATTTTCCTGATCCTGGTAGGATTCAAATCACTCTCTTGGTGATAGAGGGATTTTAGTCTCCAGAAAAATGGCTATGGTATGCTGAGATCGTACCTCCTCCTCATCACTCTGTAATTATTCATAATTTTGATTATAGTTGGATGCCCTGGGAGTTGTGGTAGCCGCATAATTTCGGAAGCTTAGAGCAATACTTCCATCAATCAGATTGCGGCTATTTACCTCTGCTGGTTGCATTGGATTTGAGGCTTGTGCGGGCTTGATCACCCAGTTGAGTCCTTGGAGAGTTGATGTAGAGTATATCCTTCCGGGAAGAGCCTTTACACCAGGGCTTGCTAAATAATCGACAACTCCTTGGACTTCATAGGTGAATCCAACATTAGGGGTGTTGGATAGTCTTCCAATGAGGCCTCTTGTGATTAAGAGGTTGGCCTCACTATTTCGCCATTGTCCGTAGCCCCTGGTTAGGATAGAAACCTGGATGTTTCTAAAGAAATCCCCAATTGTTAGCATCATATCTGGAATAACATATACAAGTTGGCTTCCCCTGGTTAAATCCACTTCCATGGTAGCCAATATGGACTGGTCTCCCAGCCATCTATTATCCCTGAATAATATAAGGGATAACATGCCCTCTTCCTGCCTATGGAGTGCTTGAACTCTCACCTGTAGTATGCCCAGATGGATGTACTGGAATCCGCTCCGATGGAGTTGATGAAAGCTTTCTTCTTGTATGAACATCCTATCCTATTGATTGTCGTCGGTACATAGGATGGACTCCTCAGATCTATGCATATAGACTCGATGATGGGCATCATCTCGTCTAGAATGATAAAGAACTTCAGTGGGAAGTATTGATGCACGTTCCCTCATAGATAGCCTGAGCTCAGCTTGCGGGTCAATTTGTTGCTCTAGAATCTGCTGAGAAGGTGGCCTCCCCGCTAGGCATCTCCCAATTCTTCTGGCTCCTTGCTGCATGTTATGTAGGTGGCGCTGATTTCTTCTATACTCCCTGATTTGATCTTCGAACAGGGGAGTCAATGTTGATGCAGTCGCTTGCTCCTGAGCAGCTCTTGCAGCCATCAATTGCCCTTTAGCTTTTCATTTTCTTCTTTGAGTATTTTGAATGGGTCCCTGAATACCCGTAAAGTCCCTTTTCCTTCTCTTGGCTTTTCTTGTGGTCCAAGAGAAAGATTCTGCAACTTATCAATTAGTGAGTTAGGTAAAAGAGCTACAGAGGATGTACCTTCCTTCACTTGCTACCCTTTGATTGTCCTCAGATCTTCCTGGATATCCCTTAAGGATTCAGCAATTTGTACCAGTAGTTGGATTTGAGTATTGTTTTGTCTGATCATAGTGGAATTCCCGATAGCTGGTCCCATGCTTTCACTGGGTTTTGCAAACCCGATGGCCGGGGATTCAATTGGATCCATGGCCTTTAAAGCATCCATATATGATCTTGTGCTTCTGGTGAGGATATAACTACTCATGAGCTAGTCCACCGCTCAATTTTTTGAAGCAACAACTCTACCCTTTTTAGTTTTTTGTTTAAATTTTTCATGAGTTTTAATGCTTCTTCTTCTATAAGCTTTGGTTGCCTGGTTATTTCAACAACCAATTCACAGACTTCCTCTCTTGATAGTGGCCTACTTTCCAGGAATACAATAGTTAAATTTTTCAAAGCTTCCTTGAGTTTATAGACCTCTTTCTCAAGATCTTTACACTTCTTGAGTATTTGCTTAAAGTTCTTTAGATGGACTCGAGATGAAAGACACGTACGGTCATAAATGACAGCAATATTATTGGCTAGTTGATTTATGGTGATGCCTTGGGTTGGAGCAAGGTCAAGGTACTCTAGGTGTGCGGTTCGGGAATTGTCATACCACTCCTGTATTGCTTTTTCCCATGCTTCAGACATCTATGCTACCATAATCACCACTAAACATAAACAGGGTAATTCCTAACAAGTCGCCGCTCATCTAGGTGTGCCCTTGGACTTACTCATGGCCTCTTGACTTAACTGCCAAGTTAGGACCTAGCCTTTTGCTTTGCCTTGTTTGGATAATACCAACAATTTTAGTTTAGTAGGTCTTAAGATAGAATAGACACTAAAGCAGGAGAAGCAAGATAAAGATAATAAGAACAATCCTTCCCCCTGAACCCTTCGTAGCTTAACCTTAAGAGGTTTTACTCTTGAGCCATATCTTTCGATCTAGCTCTGATACCAAAAATAAACATATACTCGGAAGCAAAGTAGAATCTTGAAGAGCAATAGAGAATAAGGAGAAAGATATGGAAAACTCACAGATAACTATGCACTTCACTTCAAACTTCTTCGATGCCCCCTTTATTATTATGGCATCCACTTATATAGGAGATGTGCTTAAGAAAACTTTTGCTTTACACTAGCAGATGTGATAAGAAAGCATAAAACAGCATCTGCTTTACAGCTAGCAGATAAGGAAGCATCTTATCTACTTTATAGACCTTTATACTACTTTACACTAGCAGATGCGATAAGAAAGCATAAAAAAGCTACTACAACTACAACTGCTACTAGTGCTACTGCTACTACATGTACTACTACTAATATAGCTACTACCACTACACTACTACTACAACTACTACTACAAGTGCTACTACTACTCCAATAACTACTACCATTACTACTATTAACACTACTACCGCTACTACTACAACTACTACTAGTACAATAACTACTCCAACTGTTTCTTCCACTACTACTACTATTTCTACCATGACTATTGCTACTACTACAAGTACTACTGCTACTATTGCTGCTACTGCTACTACTACAACTACTACTACTATTGCTGCTATTGCGACTACTTCGTTTACTACTACTACTACTACTACTTCTACAACTACTTATTCCACTAATATTGTGACTCCTCCTCCTACCGTAACCACAACTACCAATACAAGTTTTACTAATGCTAATACTAGTACTACTATAACTATTACTACTACTACTTCTACTACTACTATTACTACAACAACTACTACTGCTGCTTCTGCTACTACTACTGCTACTGCTATAACTACTACTACTACTACTACTGCAGCTACAACCACTACTACAATAACTACTACAATAACTACTACAACTACTATTGCTACAACACCTACTTCTACTGCTACTACAACTACTACTTATACTAATACTACTCCTGCTACTCCTGCTACTGCTATTACTACTCCTACTACTACTCCCGCTACAACTAATAAAATTACTACTACTACTCCTGCTACAACTAATAAAATTACTACTACTACTACTGCTACTGCTACTACCTTAATTACTACTAATACAACAACTACAACTACAAGCGATGCTACTACTCCAACCGTTACTACTATTACTACTTTAATACTTACCACTACTACCGCTACTACTACTACTACTACAAATTCACCAACTATTTCTACTACTACTGCTGCTACTACTGCTTCTCATACTATTACTACTATGACTACTATGTCTACTACCACTACTGGTACTACTAGTAGTACTCCTACTGCTATTGCAACTACTCTTACTAATAGTACTACTAGTACTACTACTACTGCTACTTCATCTACTACTACTACTACAAATACTGCTATTACTATTAATACTACCACTACGACTAGCACTACTACAGCTACTACTCCTCCTACTACTACTATAACAAAAACTACCAATACTACAACTACTACTGCTACTACTAGAATTACTACTACTACTACTACTACTACTACTACTACAACAACAACAACAATTACTACTACTACTACTACCATAACTACTACTACAATTACTACTACTACTGCTACAACTACCAATACTACTAATACTTCAACTAATTTTGCAACTACTACTACTGTTGCTACAACTACTACTGCTACACATACTAGTGCTACTACTACTACTACTCATATTACAACTACTATTGCTACAACTACTTCTGCTACTATTGCTACTACTACTACTATAACTACTACTCTGACTACTAGTATTGCTACTGCTGCTACTACTACTACTCATATTACAACTACTACTGGTACAACTACTTCTGCTACTATTGCTACTACTACAGCTACTACTACTACTATAACTACTACTCCGAATACTGCTATTGCTACTGCTACTACTACTACAATTGTTACTACAACTACTGCTACTACCACTACCACTATTACTACAACTGCATCTCCTACTACTACCACCACTTCTTTTGCTGCTCCTACTACTCCTCCTCCTTCTCTTACTACTACTACTACTATTGCTACTATTACTTCTGTGACTACTACAACTACTACTATGACTACTACTTTTACTACTACTATTCCAACTCCAACCCGTACTTCTGTTACTATTCCAAATACTACTACTTCTTCTTCTACTACTACTACTTCTACTGCTACAACTACTACTCCTACTACTACTATTACAACTGCTACCTCTACAACTACTACTACAATAACTACTACTACTAGTTGTGGTAGTAGTAGTAGTAGCAATAGTTCTCTTGGCTATAGTAGTTGTAGTACCAAAATTAGTTGTTGTAGTAGCAGTAGTAGTTATTGTTGTAGTAGTAGTAGTAGAACTAGTACCATAAGTAATTGCAAATGTGGTGTTAGTAGTGGAAGAAGTAGTGGTTGTAGTAGTAATAGTTCTAGTAGCAGTAGTTGTTGTAGCAGCAGTAGTAGTAGCAGTAGTAGTAGTGATAATAATAGTAGTAAAAATAATAGTAGTAGTAGTGGTAATAGTGTTAGTAGTAGTAGTAGTGCTGATGGTAGTACCATATGTAGTAGAAGACACTGTTGCAGAACTAGAAGTAGTAGTTCCATAAGTAGAAGTAGAAGTGGCAATAGTAGTAGTAGAAATTATAGCAGTAATAGTAGTAGAAATTATAGCAGTAGCAGTAGTAGTCATTGTAATAGTGCAGTAGTAGTAGTAGTAATAGTTATACTAGCAACAACAACAGCAATAGTAGCCATAATAATAGTAATAATAGTAGTAATTGTACTAGTAGTAGTATTAGGATTAGTATTAGCAATAGTAGTGGTAGTAGTAATAGCATTAACAGCAACAGTAGTGGCAATAGTAATAGTAGTTGCAGCAGCAATACTAGAGTATTCAATACAGCAGCAGTACTAGTACATGCAGTAGCAATTGTCAAAGCGGTAGCGGTAATACCAGCAAGAGTAGTAGTTATTGAAGTAGTAGGAATAGTAGTAGTTATTGTAATAACAATAGAAGTAGAAAAGTAATAGTAGTAGTACTAGTAGTAGTTGCAGCATTAGTGGTTACATTAGTAGTAGCAATAGTAGTAGTAGAAGCAGTAGTTGTAGCAGTAATAGCAACAACAATATTAGTAGTAGTAGTAGCAGCTACAGTAGTAGTAGTAGTATTGGTAGTAGTAGGAGAAGCAGTAGTTTTAGTAGCAGCAGTAGTAGTAGCAGTTGTCATAGTAGTGATAGTAGTAGCAGTAGTAGTAGTAGTAGCCATAGTAGTTGTAGTAATAGCAATAGTAGCAGTTGCTGTATAGGGTAGTAGTAGTAGTGGTAGAACTAGCAGCAGTAGTAGTAGTTGTAGTGGAAGTAGTAATAGTTGTTGTAGTATTAATAGTAGCAGTAGTGGTAGTAGTACTAGCAAAAGTTGCAATAGCAATTATAGTTCTAGCAGTCATAGTACCAGCGAAAGTAGAAGTTGTAGTAGCCGTAGGAGTAGTAGTAGTAGTAATAATAGTAGTAACAATAGCAACAATAATAGTAGTAGTGTTAGCAGTAGTAGTAGATGCGGAGTAGTGTTTGCAATAGTAGTAGCATCAATAGCAGTAGAAGCAGTTATCGTAGAAGTAGTAGCAAAAGTAGGTGTAGCAGTTATAGTGGTAGTAGCAGCAGCAGCAGCAGTATTAGTAGTTATAATAGTAGTAGTAGTAGTATTAATAGTGGTAGTTGTAGTCATTGTCGTACGAGTTAAAGTAGGAGTAGTACTAGCACTAGTAGTAGTAGTATTATGTGTAGTAGTAGTTGGGGTAGTTGTAGTGGCACTCATAGGAGTAGGAGTAGTAGTAATAGTAGTAGTAGTAGTAGTTATTCTGATTGTAGTAGTAGCAATAGAAGGAGTAGTGGTTGTAGCAGCAGGTGTAATAGTAGTAGTTATAGTAGTAGTAGCAATAGTGGCAGTAGCAGCAACTGCAGTAGCAGTAATAGTAGTAGTAGCAGTAGTAATTGTTGTAGTGGTAGTCATAGTAGTAGTAGTTCAATAGTACGCTTAGGAGTAGGAGTAGTAGTAGTAGTTGTTGTAGTACTAGTTAGAATAGAAGCAGTAGTAGGTGTAGGGGTAGGAATAGACTAGTCGTACTAGTACTAGTGGTAGTAGTAGTAGTAGTAGTAGTAGTAGTAGCAGTAATAGTAGTAGTAGCAGTTGTAGTTTTAGTATTAGCAGTAATGGTGGTGGTGGTAGTAGTAGTAGTTGTACTAGTTGTTGTTATTCTTGTCATATTAGTAGTAGATGTAGCAATTGTTGTTGTAGTAGTAGTAATAGTAGTAGCTGAAGAAGAAGTAGTAGTTGTAGTAGTAGTTATTGTTGTTATTGTTGTTATTGTTGTTATTGGAATAGCAGTCATAGTAGGAGTGGTATTAGTATTAGTAT
This sequence comes from Trichopus zeylanicus subsp. travancoricus, assembly GCA_005019695.1. Lineage (NCBI taxonomy): Eukaryota > Viridiplantae > Streptophyta > Magnoliopsida > Dioscoreales > Dioscoreaceae > Trichopus > Trichopus zeylanicus. The sequence continues at coordinate 30,238 of RXID01015822.1, forward strand.
TAGTATTAGTAGTTGTAGCATTCGCAGCAACATCAGCAGCAATAGTAGTAGAAATAGGAGTAGTAGTAGTAGTACTATTAATAGTAGTAGTAGTAGTAATAGTAGTAGTGTAGTGGTAGGAGTAGTTGTAGTAGTTGTTGTTGTTGTTGGAGTTATAGTAGAAGTAGTTGTTGTGGTGGTGGTGGTGGTAATAGTAAAAATAGTAGCTTTATTAGAAGTAGTAGTAGTAGCAGTAGTAGTAGTAGCTATAATAGGATAATTAGGAGTAGTAGAAGTAGTAGTAGTAGTAGTAGGAGTAGTAGTAGTTGTAGTAGTAGCAGTCGAGGTAGTTGTTGTTGAAGTAATAGTTGGAGTATTAGGAGGAGGAGTAGCAGTAGCAGTAGAACTAGTAGTAGCAGTCATAGTAGTAGTAGTAGCAATAGTAGTAGGTATAGTTAGGGTAGTAGTAGTAGTAGTAATAGTAGTTGTATTAGTAGTATTAGTCAGAGTAGAATTAGTAGTAGTAGTAGTAGTAGTAGTAGTAGTAGTAGTAGTTGAGTAGTAGTTGTAGTAGTCGTGCTTGTATTAGGAGTAGCAGCAGAAGTACCACTAGTAGTAGTAGTAGTAGTAGTAGAAGTAGTAGTAGTAGTTGAGTAGTAGTTGTAGTAGTCTTGTTTGTATTAGGAGTAGTAGCAGAAGTACCAATAGTAGTAGTCACAGTCAAAGTAAGAGGAATAGTAGTAGTTGTAATAGTGGAGGTTATATTTGGAGTATTAGGTGTAGTAGTAGTAGTTGTAGCAAAAGTGGTAGTAGTAATTGCAAAAGCAGTAATAGCAGTGGTACCAGCAGTAGTAGTCACAATCATAGTAATAATATTAGTAGTAGTAGTAGTGGAAGTTGTAGTTGGAATATTAGGAGGAGGAGTAGTAGTAGTAGCAATTGTAGCAGTAGTGGTAGTAGTTGTTGTTGTTGTAGTAGTAGTAGCAGTAGTAATAGTAGCAGCAACAACAGTAGTTGTTGTCATTGTAGTAATAGTAGTTGTATTAGTAGTTGTTGTAGTAGTAGTAGTAGAAGGAGTAGAAGTAGTGGTAGTAGCAGAAGTAGTAGTAGTTATTGTGGTAATAGTAGTTGTATTAGTAGTTGTTGTAGTAGAAGTAGTAGTAGGAGTAGAAGTAGTGGTAGTAGTGGTAGTAGCAGAAGTATTAGTAGAAGTAGGAATAGTAGTAGGAGACGTAGTAGTTGTAGTAGTTGTAGTAGTAGTAGGAGTGGTAGTAGTAGTACGAGTGGTGGTAGTAGTAGTAGTAGTAGTAGTAGTAGTAGTAGTAACAATATTGTTAGTAGTAGTTATAGTTAAGCTGGAAGTAGCAGTTGTAATAGTAACAACAACCACAATAGCAACATTAGTAATAGTAGAAGTAGCATAAGTAGTTTCAGTAGTAGTAGGAGGAATAGTAGTAGTAGCAGGAGTAGTAGTAGTAGTAGCAGTAGTAATAGGTGTACTAGTTGGAGTAGTAGTAGTAGCAGTAGTGGTAGGAGTAGTAGAAGTATAAGTAGTTATTGTTGAAGTTATAGTTGGAGTATTAGGAATAGTAGTAGTAGTAGTAGAAGCAATAGTCGCAGTTGTTATAGTAGTAGGAGTAGCAACAGTAGTAGTAGTAGCTGTAGTGAGGGTAGTAGTATTAGTAGTAGTAGTCATAGTGATAGTAGTAGTCGGAGTAGAATTAGTAGTAGTAGTAATTAGTAGTAGTAGTAGACGTCGTCGTATTAGTAGTTCGTAGTAGTAGTAGTAGTAGTAGTCCGTAGTAGTAGTAATAGTTGTTGTAGTTGTTGTTGTTGTTTGTTGTTTTTAGTCGTACGTAGTATAGTAGTGTGGTTGTCTAAGTAGTAGTCGTCATCCTGTTTAGAGGAGTAGCCTGTCTAGTTAGTAGTCACAATCATAGTAATTGTTTAGTAGTAGGTAGTATTAATAGGGGAAAGTTATAATTTGAGATTGGAGTAGTCGTAGTGTTGTTGCAATAGCGTTGTAGCAAAGTAGTAGTACTTGTTTTTGCCAGTAGCAGTAGTAGCAGTAGTACCAGAAGTAGTAGTCGCAGTTGTAGTAATAGTATTTGTAGTAGTTGTAGTGGAAGTTGTAGTTGGAGTATTAGGCATAGTAAGTATAGTAGTAGTAGCAGTTGTAGCAGGGGTAGTATTAGTTGCAGTAGTAGTAGTAGTAGTAGTGGTAGCCGTGCTAGTAGTAGTGGTAGGAATAGTAGTAACTGTAGTAGTTATTGTAGTAGTAGTAGTCGTAGTAGGAGTAGCAGTAGTTGTTGTAGGAGTAGCAGTAGCAGCAGCAGTAGTAGTAGTTGTTGTAGGAGTAGCAGTAGCAGCAGCAGTAGTAGTAGTTGTAGCAGTAGTTGTAGTAGTAGTAGCAGTAGTAGTAGTATTAGTAGTACTGGTGGTAGCAGTTGTGGTAGTAGCAACGATCGCAGCAGCAGCGGTAGTAGGAGAAGTAGTGGAAGTAGTTTCAGTAGTAGTAGTTGTAGTAGTAGTAGGTGTAGTGGTAGCAGGAGTAGTAGTAGTAGCAATAGTAGCGGTAATAATAGTTGTAATATTAGTAGTAGTAGTAGTAGCAGTAGTAATAGGTGTATTAGTTGTAGTAGTTGTAGTAGAAGTAGTAGGAGTAGTAGCAATAGTAGCAGTAATAGCAGTAGTATTAGTAGTAGTTGAGATAGTTGTAGTAGTGGTAGAAGTAATAATAGTTATAGTAGGAGTATTATTTGTAGTAGTAGTAGTGGTTGTACGAGTGTTAGGAGTAGTAGTTGTTGTTGCAGTAGTCAGAGATGTAGGAGTCGTAGTAGTAGTAGCAACAGTATTAACAACAATAGTAATAGTAGTAGAAATAGTAGTACCGGTAGCAGTAGGAGTCGTAGTAGTAGTTATTGTAGTACTAGTAGTAGTAATAGTAGCAGTAGTAGCAGTAGTTTGAGAAGTAGGAGCGATAGTAGTACTCACAGCAGCAGCAACAGTAGTAGCGACAGCGGCAACAGCAGCAGCAACAGTAGCAATGGCAAAGGCAATAGTAGCTATAGTAGTAGTGGTGGCAGTAGTTGTACTAGAAATTGTAGTAGTTGCAGCAGTAGTAGAAGCAACTAAAGTAGCAGTAGTACTAGAAATAATAGTAGTAGTAGTTATTATAGCAGTAGTAGTAGAAACAGTATTAGTAGTAGTAGTAGTTGCTGTATAGAAGCTGTAGTAGCAGTAGTAGTAGTGGAAGTAGCAATAGCAGTTGTAGTTGTATTAGTGGTAGCAGCAGTAGCAGCTGTCGCAGCGACAATAGCAGGAGTAGTTTTATTACTAGTAGTAGTAGCAGCAGTTATAGTGGTAGTAGTAGCAGTAGTAGTGGCAGCAATAGTAGTAGTAGTAGCCGTAGTAGCAGCAATTGCTGCACTAGTAGTAGTAGTAGTATTAGAAGTACGAGTAGTATCGATAGTAGTAGCAGTAGTAGTAATAGTAGTGACAGTAGCAGTAGCAGCGATAGTCGTAGTAGCGGTTGTAGTAGTCGTAGTAGTAGTAATCGTAGTGGTAGTCGTAGCAGTGGCAGTAGTAGTAGTAGTAGTAACAGAAGTAGTAGCAGTAGTTCTAGCAATAGTAGTAGTAGTAGAAGCAATAGTAGAAGTAGTAGTAGTAGTTGTAGCCACTGTAGTAATAGTAGTAGTAGTAGTAGTAGTAGTAGTAGTAGTAGGAGTAGTAGTAGTAGTAGTAGTAGCAACAACAACAGCAATAGTAGTAGTAGCAAAAGTAGTTGTTGTAGTAGTAGTAGTAGTAGTTGTAGTGTTATTAGTTGTAGTAGCATAATTAGGAGCAGAAATTGTTGCAGAACTAGAAGTGGTAGTTGCCGAGGTAGTAGTAAAAGTGGCAGTAGTAGTAGTAGAAATTATAGCAGCAGCAGCAGTAGTAGTAGTAGCTGTAAGAGAATCAGTAGTTGTAGTAGTAGTAGTAGTAGTAGTAGTAGCAGTACCAGTTGTAAGAAAAGCAGTAGTAGGTTTAGGGGTAGCAATAGTAGCTGTTGTAGTAGTAGTAGCAGCAGCAGCAGTAGTAGTAATAGTGGTAGTAGTAGTTGTTGTAGTACTATTAGTTGTAATGGTAGTAGTAGTAGTAATAATACTAGATGTTGTTTTTGTAGTAGTAGTAGTAATGGTGGAGGTTGTAGTAGTAGTAGGATTGGTAGTAGTAGTAGTAGCAGTAGCAATAGTAGTAGTAGTAGTAGTAGTAGTAGTAGTAGTAGTAATTGCTATAGTGGTAGTAGTAGCAGTAGTAGTAGTAGTAGTAGTAGTAATAGTACTAGATGTTGTTTTTGTAGTAGTAGTAGTAATGGTGGAGGTTGTAGTAGTAGTAGGATTGGTAGTCAGTAGCGTCGCAGTAGCAATAGTAGTAGTAGTAGTAGTAGTAGTAGTAGTAGTAGTAATTGTTATAGTGGTAGTAGTAGCAGCAGCAGCAGCAACAACAGTAGTAGTAGTCGTAGTCTTAGTAGTCATAGTAGAAGTACTAGGGGTAGTAGTAGTAGTAGTAGTTGTTGTTGTAATAGGAGTCGTAGTAGGAGTAGTATTAGTGTTAGTATTAGTAGTTGTAGCAGTCGCAACAGCAGCAACAATAAGTGTAGTAGTAGTAATAGGAGTAGTTGTTGTAGTAGTAGTGGAAGTAGTAATTGTAGTAGTAGTTGTCATAGTTGTAGTAGTAGTAGTGGTGGTGGTGCTAGTAGTAAAAGTAGTAGCAGCAGTAATCGTAGTAGTAGCAATAGAAGTAGTAATATGAGTAATAGTTGTGGTAGTAGTAGTAGGAGTAGTAGTAGCTATTGCTGGAGAATTAGGAGTAGTAGAAGTAGTAGTAGTAGTAGTAGCAGTGGCGGCAATAGTAGTAGTAGTTGTTGTTGTTGTTGTAGAAGTAGTAGTTGTTGTTGTAGTAGTCGTAGTAGTTATTGTTGTAGTTGTAGTTGGAGTATTTGCAGTAATAGCAGTATTAGTATTACAATTAATCGAAGAGGCAGTAGTAGTAGTGGTAGTAGTAGTTGGAGAAGTAGTAACAGTTACAGTAGCAGTAACTACAGTGGTAGTAATAGTAGAAGTAGTAGAAGTTGTAGCAGAAGTAGCAGTAGTCGTATGAGAAGTAGTAGTAGGATGAGTAGTAGCAGTAGTAGTAGCAGTAGCTGTAGTAGTTGTAGTAGTAGTAGTAGTTGTTGTAGCAGTAGCAGTAGTTGTAGAAGTAGGAGTGGTGGTAGTAGAAGTTGTACTAGTTGTAGTAGTAGTAGCGACTGCAATTATGGTAGTAGTAGTAGCGGTAGCGGCAGCTATGACAGCAGTAATAGTATAGTAGTAATTGTGGTTGTAGTAACAGCAGTGGCAGTAGTGGTAACAGTAGCCATAGTTGTATTTGTAGTAGTAGTAGGAGGAGTAATACTAGTAATAATAGTAATTGTAGCAGGTGTAGTAACGGTAGTTGTAACAGTAGTAGTAATAGTAGCAGTAGTAATAATAGTCGTAAGAGTAGTAATAGTAACAATAGAAGCAGTAGTAGTAATAGTAGTAGTAATAGTAGCAGTAGGAGTACTAGTGGTAGGAGTAGTAATTGTAGAAATAGTAGTTGTAGTAATAGTAGTCGTAGTTATTGTATAACAATAGTAGTAGCAGTTGTAGCAGTAGCAGTAGTAGTAGTAGTAGCAGTAGTAATAGTATGCTGAACTAGCTGAAGTAGTAGGAGCAGTAGTGGTAGTAGTAGAAGTAGTAGTAGTAGTAGCTGTTGTAGCAATAGTGATAGTTGGAGTAGCAGTAGCAATAGTAGTAGCAGTAGTAGTAGCAATATAATTAGTAGTAGTAGTCGCTATAGCAGCAGTTGTAGTAAGAGTTGTAGTAGTAGCAGTAGTAGCAGTAGTAAATATAGTAGTAGTAGTATCCGTAGCACTTGTAGTAGTAGCAGTAGCTGCTATAGTAGTAGTAGTAGTTACCGAAGTAGTAGTTGTAGTAGTAGCAGCAATAGTAGTAATTGTAGTGGTCATAGTGGTAGTAGTAGTAATAGTTGTAGGAGTAGCAGCAATAGTAGTAGTTGCAGTCAGTGTAATAGCAGTAGTAGTTATGTAGTAGTAGTAGAAGTAGAAGTAGCTATAGTAGTAGTAATAGTAGTAGTAGTAGCAGCAGCAGGAGTAGAGATAGTAGAAGTAGCAGTAGTAGGTGTAGCAGTATTAGTAGTAGTTGAAGCAGTAGTGGCAGCAGTAGTAGTTTTAGTAGTAGTAGAAGTAGTAGTAGCCGTAGCAATAGTAGTCATAGTAGTAGTAGTAGTAGGAGTAATAGTAGTAGAAGTAGTAGTAGCCGTAGCAATAGTAGTCATAGTAGTAGTAGTAGTAGGAGTAATAGTAGTAGAAGTAGTAGTTGTTGTTGCTGTAGTAGCAGGAGTAGTAGTCATAGTAGTAGTAGTAGCAGTAGTAGTAGGAGTAGGAGTAGTAATAGTAGGAGTAGTAGTAGTAGTAGTAGTAGCAGCATTAGTACAAGTAGTTGCTGAAGTAGTAATAGTAGTAGTAATAGTAGTAGTAGAAGTAGTAGTATCTATAGTACTAGCTGTAGCAGTTGCAGTAGCAGTGGTAGTAATAGTAATAGTAGTAGCAGAATTAGTAATAGTAGTAATAAAAGTAGCGGTACTAGAAATGGTAGTTGCAGTAGTAGCTGCAGTAGCCGTCATAGCTACTAGAGTAGTAGGAGTAGATGTAGTAGGAGCAGCAGCAATAGTAGTGGCATTCGTAGTAGTAGTAGCATTCGTAGTAGAGCCAGTACTATTGCGTCTGGTACTACTACTCCTATTACTACAAGTACTATTGCTACTACAGCTACTACTACTGCTACTACTGCAACTACTACTACTTCCACTCTTACTGTGACTATTGCTACTACTTTTGTTGCTTCTAATACTCCAAGTACTTCTACTACTACAGCTACTTCTCCTAATACTACTACTACAAATACACCAACTCCTCCTCCTACTTCTTCCGCTACTATGACTACTACTACTGCTGCTACTGCTGCTACTACTCTACCATTACTACTACTAGTATTGCTGATAATACTACTACCACTATAACAACTACTACTACTACAATAACAACTACTACTACAACTACTGCTGCTACTATTGCTACTGCTACTACTACTTCGTCTATTGCAACTATTGCTGCTAATGCTAGTGCAACTACTGGTACTACTAATACTTCTACAACAACAACTTCTACTACCTGTACTTTCGCTAGTACTAGTACTACTACTCCTCCTCCTCCTCCTCATATACTACTGCTACTTCTACTACTACTAGCATTACTACTACTACTGCAACTACTATTACTGCTGCTGCTACTACTACCACTACTACAACGACAACTACAACTACTTCTACTACTATTGCTACTACTGGTAGCACTACTACTCGTGCAACAACTTCTACTGCTACAACTACTACAACTTCTGCTACTGTTAGTACTACTTCCACTACTACAGCTTCAGCTACTTATACTACAATAAGTACTACTATTACTACTATTGCTGTAACTGCTACTACTGCTACTATTACTAGTACTACTACTCCTATTACTATTTCTACTACTAGTACTAGTATTACCACAATTACAACTACTCCTACTACGGCTACTACTTCTACTCCTGTTGCTACTTCTACTATTAGTACTACTACTACTACTACTACTAGTACTACTACTACAACAACAACAACTACTACTACTGCTGCTGTTATTACTACTTTTATTGCAATAGCTACTATTACTACAAGTATTATTCCTACTACTTCTACTACTACTACTGCTGCTACTGCTATTGTTGCTGCTACTACTAATACTACTAGAGCTGCTGCTGTTGCTACGGTTGCTACTACTACTACTACTACTTCTACTACTCCTGTTGCTCCTACAACTACAACTACTACTACTACTACTACTACAATTATTACTACTGCTTCTACAACAGCCACTATAGCTACTACTACTACGACCATTACTACTGCTGCTACTACTATTACTACTACTATTGCCACTACTATTCCTACACCTACGACTACTCCTATTGCTAAACCTACTCCTACTACTACTACTACTAC
>RXID01015823.1:0-22500 GCA_005019695.1 Trichopus zeylanicus subsp. travancoricus
AGTAGTAGCAATAGTACTAATAGTAATAGCAGTAGTATTAGGAGTAGTAGTCATTGTAGCACTAGTAGAAGTAGTAGTAGTAGTAGTTGTAGCAATGGTAGTTGTTGTTGTTGTAGTAGTTGTAGTACTAGTACTAGTAGCAGTAGTAGTAGTAGCAGCAACAACAGAAGGAGTAGTAGTGGTACTAGTAGTTTTAGTAGTGCTAGTAGTAATAGTGGTAGTAGTAGTAGTAGTTGTTGTTGTTGTAGTAGTAGTGGTAGTACTGGAATGTTTACTACTACTACTACTAGTAGTAGTAGTAGTAGTAGTAGTAATAGTAGTAGTAGTAGTAGTAGTACTTGCGTTGTAATAAGAGTGGAAGTGGAAGTAGTAGTCATAGTAGTTGCAGTGGTAGTACTGGAAGGAGTAGTAGTAGAAATAGTAATAGTAGTATTTGTGGTAGTAGCTGTAATAATTGTAGTAATAGTACTAGTAGTAGTTGTTGCAGTAGTGGTAGTAGTTGTTGTTGTAGTATCAGTAGTAGTGGTTGTAGTAGTAGTTGTTGATGTTGTTATTGTTGTTATTGTAGCAGTAGTAGTTGCTTTATTAGTAGGAGTAGCAGTAGCACTAGATGTAGTAGCAGCAATAGTAGCAGTAGTAGCAGAAGTTGTACAAGTAGTCATAGCGGCTTCAGTAATAGTAGTAGTATAGTAGTAGTAGCAGTAGAAGCTGTAGGAGCAGCTGTAGTCAGAATAATGGTAGCAGTCATGGAAGATGTACTAGTAGTAGAAGAAGTTGGTGCTACAGTTGTAGTAGCAGCAGGAGTAGCAGTAGTAGTAGTAGTAGTAGTAGTAGTAGTAATAGTAGTAGTAGTAGTAATAGTAGTAGTAGGAGTAGTAGTAGTAGTAGTTGTAGTAGTAGTAGCAGTAGCAGTAATAGTAGTTGTAGAAGTAGGAGCAGTAGCAGTAGTAGTAGCAGTAATAGCAATAGCAACAGAAGTAGTAGTAGTAATAGTAGTGATACCAATAGCAACAGAAGTAGCAGTAGCAGTAGTAGTAGTAGTAGTGTTGGTTGTAGCCGTAGTGGTAATGGTAGTAGTAGTAGCAGAAGTAGTAGTGGTAGTGTCTATAGAAGTAGTAGGAAAAGTAATAGTAGAACTTGTAGCAGAAACAACAGTAGTAATAGTAATAGCAGTAGTAGTGGTCATTGCAGTAGTAGTGGCAAGAGTAGTAGTAGCAGAAGTTGCAGTAGTCGTAGTAGTAGAAGTAGTAATAGAAGCCGTAGCAGTTGTAGTAGCAGCAGCAGTAGTGGGAGTAATTGTTGTTGTTTTTGCAATAGTAGTAGTAGTAGTCATAGTAGAAACAATAGTAGTGATAGTTGTAGTACTAGCAGCAGTAGTACCAATCGCAGTAGATGTAGCAGTAGTAGTTGTAGTAGCACAGGTTGTAGCAGTAGCAACAATTGTTGCAGTAGTAGTAGTAGTAGCAATAGTAGTAGCAGCAGTAGTAGTAGTAGTAGCACAGGTTGTAGCAGTAGCAACAATTGTTGCAGTAGTAGTAGTAGTAGCAATAGTAGTAGCAGCAGTAGTAGTAGTAGTAATAATAATAGCAGTAGTAGTAGTAACACAAGTAGAAGCGGTAGTAGTAGCAGCAAAAGTAATACCTCTAGTACTAGAAGTGGTTGTAGTAGATGCAATAACATTATTAGTGTAGTAATAATAGTAGCAATAATAGTTATAGTAGGTGAAGTAGTGGAAGTTGTAGTTCGAGCAACAGTTGTAGGAGCAACAGCAGCAGCAGTGGAAGAAGTAGTAGTAGTAGTAGTAGTAATAGCACTATAGTACTAGTAGCAGCAGCAGTTGTAGTAGGAGTAGTAGTAGCAATAGTAGTAGTTGTTGCATTAGCAACAACAGCAACAACAGTAGTAGTATAAATAGTATTAGAAATAGTAGCAGCAGCGGTAGAAATGGTACTAGTAGTAGTAGTAGTACTAGTCATAGTAGTAGAAGAAGTAGCAGTATTATTAGCAGTAGAAGTAGTAGTAGTAATAATACTAGTAGCCACAGTAGCGACAGTAATAGTATTAGTAGTAGTATTAGTAGTGGCAGTAGCAATAGCAGCGACAACACAGTAGTTGTAGTAGTAATAGAAGTAACAGAACTAGTAGTTGGAGTTGGAGCAGAAGTATTAGTAGTAGTAATAGCAAAAGGAATACGAGTAGTACTGATAGTAATAGAAGTAGCAGTACTAGGAGTAGCGGTAGCAGTAGTAGTTGTAGTAGTAGAAGCAGAAGTAGTAGTATTAGTAGATGTAGTAGTAGTAGTACTATTAGTAGTAGTAGTAGTAGTAGTAGCAGCAGCAGCAGTAACAGCAGCAGTAGTAGTATTAATAGTAGTAGTAGTAGTAATAGTAGTATTAGTAGCAGTAGTAGTAGTTGTAGTAGCAGTAGTGGTTGTAGCGGTTGTAGTAGTAGTAGTAGTAGTAGTAGTGGTGGTGGTGGTGGTGGTAGTAGTAGTAGTGGTAGCGGTGGTGGTGGTGGTGGTGGTAGTAGTAGTAGTAGTAGTAGTAGCAGCAGTAGTAGTAGTAGTAGTAGTAGTAATAGCAGTAGCAGTAGTAATAGTAGCAGTAGTAGTAATAATGGTAGTAATAGCAAGCACAGCGGCCGCAATAGTTGTAGTAGGAGTGTAAGGATTGGTAGCAGTAATAGTAGTACTAGTAGGAGTATAAGGATTAGTAATAGTATTAGTAGCAGTAGCAGTAATAGTGGTAGTAATAGTATTAGTAGCAGTAGCAGCAGTAGCTATAATAGTAGCAGTAATAGCAATAGTTGAAGTTGTAGTACTAGTATTAGTAGTATAAGTCGTGGTAGTGGGAGCAGCAATAGCAGTTGGTGCAGTTTTCGGATTAGTAGTAGGAGTAGTTGTAGTCGTAGTTGTAGTAGTAGTAGTAATAGTAGTACTAGAAGTAGTAGTAGTAGTAGTAGTAGTAGTAATAGTATTAAGAGTAGTTGTAGTAGCTGTAGTACCAGTAGTAGCCATAGTTGTATTAGTAATAGTAGCTTCACAAGTAGTAGTAGTAGGAGTAGGAGTTCGAATAGTAGTAGTAGTTTTTGTAATAGTAGCAGTTGTTGTTGTAGTAGTCGTAGTACTCGCCACAGTAGCAGCAGTAGTAGTAGAAGTAGCAGTTGTAGTAGTATTCGTAGTAGCAGTAGTAGCAGCTGTGGAAGAATTTGTAGTCGTACTAGTAATAATGTAGTAGTTGTCTTAGTAGTTGCAGTATTTGAAGTAGTATTGTAGTATTAGGAGTAGTAGTAGTCGTTGTTGTAGTAGTAGTAGGATTAGTAGTAGTACTAGTTGCAGTAGTAGTAGTACTGGTAGTAGTAGTAGTAGGAGAAGTATTATTAGCAATTGAAGTAGTCGTAGTATTAGCACTTGAAGTAGTAGAAGTCTTTGTAGTAGTAGTCATAGTTGTAGCAGTAGTAGTCGTAGTAGTAGTAGTAGTAGTAGTAGTAGTAATCGTAGCAGTAGTCATAGTAGTAGTAGGAATAGGAATAATATTACGAATAGTAGTAGTAATAGTGGTAGTGGTAGTAGTTGCAGCAATAGTAGTCACAATTGGAGTTGGAGTAGGTGTAGTAGTAGCATTGGAAGTCATAGTAGTAGACTAATGGTAGTAAGAGTAGTAGTAGTAGCCATAGTGGTAGCAATAGTAATAGTAGCAGCCGCACGAGTAGTTGTAGAGGTAGTAGTCAAAGTAGTAGTAATATTAGTAAGATTAGTAATAGTAGTAGTAGTTGTTGTTGTAGTAGTAGTAGTAGTACTGGTAGTAGTGGTAGTAGCCGTACTAGTAGTGGTAGTAATAGCAGCAGCAGCCGTAGTAGCATTACGTAGAAGAGTGTTAGGAGTAGTAGCAGTAGTAATAGTTGTGCTAGTAGTAGTAGTAGTAGGAGTATTAGGGTTAGTAGTAGTATTAGTATTAGTAGTAGTAGCAGTAATAGTATCCGTAGTTGCAGTATTAGTTGTAGTAGCAGAGGAGGTAGTAGTAGTAGTAGTAGTTGTTGTTGTTTTGATAGTAGTAGTAACTATTGTACAATAGTAGTAGAAGTTGTCGTAGTAGTGGTAGCTGTTGTAGCAGTTGTAGTAGTAGTAGTAGCAGTAGGAGTAGTAGTAGGAGTAGAAGTTGGAGTGGGAGTAGAAGTAGTAGTAGTAGTAGTAAAAGAAGAAGAAGAAGAAGTAGTAGTAGTAGTAGTAGTAGTTGCGGTGGTAGTTTTTGCAGTGGTTATAGTAGTGTTGGTAGTATTAGTTGTAGCAGTAGTAATTGTTGTAGTCGTAGTCTTAGAAGTAGTATCAGTAGCGGTACTAGTTGTAGTAGTAGTATTTGAAATTGTAGTAGTAGTAGTAGTAGTAATAGTAGTCTTTGTGGTGGTGGTAGCATTACCAATAGCAGCTGTAGTCATAGAAGTAATTGTAGTGGAGTAGGAATAGTAGAAGTAGTAGTAGTAGTATTAGTAGTCATAGCAGTAGTAGTAATAGGAGTAGAAGCTGTAGTAGTAGTTATTGTAGGAGGAATAGTAGTAGCAGTAGGAGGAGTAGCAATTGTTGTAGTAGTAGTAGTAGAAGTAGGATTAGTAGTTGTAGTAGCTGTACTGCTTCTACTACTGCTGCTGCTACTGCTGCTACTACTACTGCAACTACTGCTATTACTAATATAGCTTCTACTACTACTATTACAACTGTTACTACGATTTCTACAATGACTACTACTTCCACTATTACTAGTACTACTACTGCTACTACTACTACTATTATTACAACTACTGCCACTAATGCAGCTACTACTACTGCTACTACTACTACTTTTATTACTACTGTTACTACTACTACTACTACTATAACTACTACTACCAAAGCTACGTCTACTACTACTACAACTATTATGGCTACCGCTGCTACTACTACTAATATTACTTTTGATAGTACTACTATTGCTACTTCTACTACTACTACTACTACTACTACAAGTTCTACTACCACTACCACTACACCTAATACCACTATGCCTACTACAACTACAACTGGTACTACTACTACTACTACTTCTTCTACTACTACTACTACTGCTACTACTACAACTATTGCTACAAGGACTACTACTACTGCTACTACTACTGCAACTTCTATGACTACTACTACTACTACAACTTCTATGACTACTACTACTGCAGCAACTCCTACTACCACTACTCCTATTGCTACAGCTACTCCAACTACTACCACCACCACTAGTAGTAGTAGTAGCAGTAGTAGTAGTTGCTACTGTGATTACAACTACTATAATGATTACTTTTATTACTACTATGATTGCAATGACTACTACATCTGCTACTACTACTGCTAGTACTGCTACTACTACTGCTACTACTGCTACTACTACTACTACTACTACTACTACTACTACTACTACTACTACTACTACTACTACTACTATGCTGCTGCTGCTGCTGCTGCTGCTGCTGCTGCTGCTGCTGCTGCTGCTACTACTACTGCTACTACTGCTACTACTCCTAATACTCCAAATACAACAACAACAACAACAACTGCTTGCATTAGTTGTAGTAGCAGAAGTAAAAGCAATATTAGAAGTACCAATAGTAGTACTAGTAGCAATAGTAGCATTAAGTGCAGTAGTAGTAGTAGTCATAGTAGTCATGGAAGTAGTAGCAGTAGAAGTAGTAGTAGTACTAGCAGTAGTCATGATAGTAGCAGTAGTAGTAATAGTAGCAGTAGTGCTAGTAGTGCTAGTAGTAGTAGTTGTTGTTGTACTAGTATTAGTATTAGTTGCTAAAGTAGTAGTCATTGTTGTAGTAGTAGTAGAAGAAACAGTTGTTGTAGTAGTAGTAGTAGTTAGTAGTAGTAGTAGTTGTTGTTGTTGTTGTAGGAGAAGAAGTAGATGGCGTAGTAGTTGTAGTAGTTATAGTAGCAGTAGTTGTCGTAGTTGTTGTACTAGCTGTAGTAGTAGTAGCTGTAGTAGTTGTAGTAGCAATAGTTGTAGTAGTTATTGTACTCGCTGTAGTAGTAGTGGTAGCAGTAATAGTAGTAGCAATAGAAGTTGAAGAAGCACTTATTGGAGTAGAAGGACTAGGAGTAATAGTTGTAGAAGTTGTAGCTAGCACAGTAGCAACAGTCACAGGAGGAGAAGTGGCAGTAGCGCTAGTAGCAATAGCAGTGGCATTAGTTGAAGCAGTAGTGCTAGTAGCAGTATCAATGGTAGCAATAGCTATATGAGTAATAGCATAGTAGTAGTAGCAATAGCGGTAGTAGTAGTGGTAGTAGTAGTAGAAGTTATAGCAAAAGTCGTAGTAGTAGTTGTAGTAGCAGTAGCAGTAGCAGCAATAGTAGTGGTAGTAGTAGTAGTAGTAGTAGTAGCAGTAGTAGTAGCAATAGTAGCAAGAGTAGCAATAGTTACAGTAGTAGCAGCATTAGTTGCAAGAGTAATAGTAGTAGTAGCAAGAGTAGCATGAGTAGTAGTAGTAGTAGTAGTAGCAGTAGCAGCAGCCATAGTAGTAGTAGTAGTTGCAGCAGTTTTAGTTAATAGTAATAGCAGTAGCAGAAGTAGATGTAGCAGTAGTAGTTGTAGGTGATGTAGTTGTAGTTATAGTAGTTGTAGCAGCAGAGTAGTTGTAGTAGTAGTAGCAGCAGCAGCGTAAGAAGTAGAAGTAGTAATAGTCGTATTATTACTATTATTCTTATTCTTATTCTTATTATTATTAGTAGTATTATTAGTAGTATTAGGAGTAGTAGTAGCAAAAGTAGTAGCAGAAGTAGTAGTGGTAGTAGTAGTAGTAGTAGTAGCAGCAGCAGTAGTACAAGGATATGTAGTACGAGTAGTAGCAACAGCAGTAGTAGTAGTAGTAGAAGTAGTAATGGCAGTAATAGTAGTAGTAATAGCTGTAATATTAGCTACTCTAGCAGCTATAGTAGTAGAAGTAGTAGTACTAATAGTAGTAGCAGTAGAAGTAGTAGTGCTAGTAGTAGTAGCAGGAGCAGTAGTAGCAAAAGTAATAGTAGTAGTAGTAATAGTACGAGTAGTAGTAGCAGTCACTATAGTAGTAGTAGCAGTAGAAGCAGAAGTGGTAGCGGTACTACTTGTAGTAGTACTAGTATAAGTAATAATAGTAGTTATAATTGGTATAGTAGTAGAATCCTTTGTAGTAGGAGTAGCAGTAGTAGTAGTAGCAACAATAATAGCTGCAGTAGAAATAATAGTACTAGTAGAAGAAGTACTAGTAGCAGCACTAGTAGTAGTAATAGCAGCCGTAGTTGGAGTAGTTGGAGTAGTAGTAGCAGTAGAAGTTATGGTACTAGTAGTAGTAGTAGTAGCCGCTGTGGTAAAGGTAGTAGTTTTAGTAGCAACAACAATAGTCATAGTATTAGCTATAGTAGTAGTGGCAAAAGTAGTAGTAGAAGTTGTAGTAGCAGGAGCAATATTAGCTGCAATAGCAGCAGAAGTAGTAGTAGTAGTAGAAGTAATAGTAGTAGTAGTAGTAGTAGTAGTAGTAGTAGTAGTAGTAGTAGTAGTAGTAGTAGTAGTAGTAGTAGTAGTAGTAGTAGTAGTAGTAGTAGTAGTAGTAGTAGTACGAATAGTAGTAGTTGTTGTTGTTGTCGTAGTTGTTGCTGTAGTAGTAATAAGTAAGTCAGTAAGTCGTAGTGTGTAGTAGTAGTAGTAGTAGAAGTCGAAGGAGCAGTAGTTGCCGTAGTTGTAGTAGTAGTCGTATTGTTCCTCCTGTCGTAGTCATCGTAGTATTTGTTGTTGTAGTCGTACGGATCGCACGCCGTACGCGCAAAGCCCTACGTCGCACACGTCAGAGTAGTTAGTAGTATAGTATCCTGGTCGTCCGAGTTGTCGTCGTCATGGTCTTAGTCGGCGCACGAATACTAGTAGTAGTAGTAGAAGTAGTAGTAGTAGTAAAAGTAGTACTAGTAGTAATGGTAGTAATGGTGCTAATAGTAGTAGTAGTGGTAGCAGCAACAGTAGTAGTAGTGGTGCTAGTAATTATAGTAGTAGCAACAACAACAGTAGTGGTGGTAGTAGTAATAGTCAAAATAGGAGTAGCAGTATTAGTAGTATTAGTAGTAGTAGTAATAGTAGTAATAGTAGTATTAGTAGTAGCAGTAGTAGTAGAAGCAGTAGTAGTTGTAGTGTACTAGTCATAGAAGTAGTAGTTGTTGTTGTTGTACTAATCAGAGTAGCAGCATCCGCACCATTAGTAGTAGTAGCAGCCAAAGTACTAGGGGCAGTAGTAATAGTAGTCATCGAAGTAGTAGTAGCAGGAGTAGTAGTAGTAGTTGTAGTAGCAAAAGTTGTAGCAGTACTAGTAGTAGTAGTACTAGTAGTAGTAGCAATAGTAGTAGTAGCAATTGTAGAAGTAGTTGTACTAATTGCAGTAGTTGCAGTAGTTGTGCGGGTAGAAGCAGCAGTGGCACTAGTAGTTGCAGTTGTATTAGTAGTGGTAGTAGTAGCAGTAGTGACGATAGTAGCAATACTAATACTAGTAGTAGAAATAGGAGTGGTAGTAGTAGCAATTGTACAAGAGGTGGAAGTTGTATTATCAATAGCAGCTGTAGCATCAGCAGCAGTAGTCGTAGTGGCAGTAGTAGAAGCACAGCAGCATAAAAGTAATAGTTATAGTAGCAGGAGTAGTAGTAGTAGTGGAAGTAGTAGTGGTAGCCACAGTAGTAGCAGAAGTAGCAGCAGCAGTAGTATTAGTAGTAGTAGAATTAGTAATAGAAGTATTAGTAGTAGTAATAGCAGCAGTAGTAGTAGCAATTGAACTAGCAATAGAAGTAGGTGTAGCAGCAGTAGTAGTAGCAGCTGCAGCAGCAGGAGTAGTAGTAGTACTAGTAAAAGGAGTAGTAGTAGTTATGGTAGTAACAGCTATAATAGTTGTATTTGTAACAGTAGTAGTAGCAGCAGTTGCAATAATAATAGGTGTAGTCATAGTTGTAGTATTTAGATAGGGGTAGGAGTTGGAGGAGTAGTAGTAGGGGTTGTAGTAGTCATAGTAGTACTAGTAGGAGTAGTCATAGTTGTAGTAGAAGGAGTAGGAGTAGTATTAGTACTAGTATTAGTAGTAGAATAGTAGTAGCAGTAGCAGCAGCAGCAGATGTAGTAGGAGTAGCAATAGTAGTTGTAGCTGCAGCGGCAATAGCTGTAGTAGTAGTAGTAGTAGTAGGTGTAGTAGTGGTAGTAATAGCAACATCAACCGTAGTAGCAGTAGGTAGAAGTGTGTTAGGAGTAGTATTAGTTGTAATAGTTGTACTAATAGCAGTAGTAGTAGGAGTATTAGGATTAGTAGTAGTATTAGTAATAATAGTTGTATAGTAGTAGTAATAGTAGCCATAGTGGCAGTATTAGTTGTAGTAGTGGTGGAGGTAGTAAGAGTAGTAGTAGTTGTTGTTGTTGTTTTGATAGTAGTGGTAACTGTTGTAGCAATAATAGTAGAAGTTGTAGTAGTGGTGGTAGTTGTTATAGCAGTTGTAGTAGTAGTAGTAGAAGTTGCAGTGGGAGTAGAAGTAGTAGTTGTAGTAGTAAAAGAAGTAGTAGTAGTAGTAGTAGTAGCAGTGGCGGTGGTAGTTTTTGCAGTGGTTATAGTGGTGTTGGTAGTATTAGTTGTAGCAGTAGTAGTTGTTGTAGTAGTAGCCTTAGAAGTAGTATCCGTAGCGGTACTAGTTGTAGTAGTAATAGTATTTTAAATTGTAGTAGTAGTAGTAGTAGTCATTGTGGTGGTGGTGGTAGTAGTAGTAGCAGCAGCAGTTGTAGTCATAGCATTAATTGTAGTGGATGTAGGAGTAGGAATAGTAGAAGTAGTACTAGTAGTAGTATTAGTTATAGCAGTAGTAGTAACAGGAGTAGAAGTAGTAGCAGTAGTAGTTGTAGGAGGAGTAGTAGTAGCAGTCGGAGGAGTAGCAATTATTGTAGTAGTAGTAGTAGAAGTAGGATTAGTAGTTGTAGTAGTTGCTGTTGTTGTTGTTGTCATCGTTGTAGTAGTAGTAGTATTTTAGTAGTACTATTAGTAGTATATGCAAAAGGAGTAGTAGTTGGAGTAGTTGTAGGAGTAGTAGTTGTATTTGTAGTAGTAGTAGTAGTAGTAGTAGTAGTAGTAGTAGTAGTAGTAGTAGTAGTAGTAGTAGTAGTAGTTGCAGTGGTAGTAGTAGCGGTAGTTGTAGTGGTGGTGGTAGTATTAGTATTAGTTGTTGTTGTTGTAGTTGTAGTAGTAGCAATAGTATTTGTAGCAGCAGTAGTAGTAATAGAAGTAGTAGTAGTAGTATTAGTCATAGTAGTAGCAGTAGTAGTTGTAGGAGGAGTAGTAGTAGCAGTAGGAGTAGCAATTGTTGTAGTAGTAGTAGAAGAAGTGGGATTAGTAGTTGTAGTAGTAGTAGTACTTTAGTAGTAGTTGGAGTAGGAGTAGTAGTTGTACTCGTAGGAGTAGTAGTTGGAGTAGGAGTTGGAGTAGGAGTAGTAGTTGGAGTGGGAGTTGGAGTAGGAGTAGTAGTTGGAGTGGGAGTTGGAGTAGGAGTGGTAGTTGTACTCGTAGTAGTAGTTGTCGTAGTAGTAGTAGTAGTAGTAGTAGTAGTAGTAGTAGTAGTAGTAGTAGTAGTAGTAGTAGTAGTAGTAGTAGTAGTAGTAGTAGTTAGTGTATAGTCGTAGTAGTCTTGTAGTAGTCGTCAGTAGATAGTGCGTAAGTAGTAAGTTGACGTTGGTAAGTCTATCGGTAGTTGTAGTGGTGGGGTTAGTATGCGTAAATAGTCGTTGTTTGTTGTCGGTGTAGGAGCAGCCCTCGTAATTATGTAGGCCGCAGGTAGTAGTAATAAAAGTAGTAGCAGTAAGTGGTACTAATTACAGGAGTAGTAGGAGTAGTTAGTAGTAGTAGCTGCAGTAGCAGCAGTAGTTGTAGTAGTTGTAGTATTTGTTGTAATAATAGTAGTATTCACAGTAGTAGTAGTACTACTAGTAGTAGTAGCGGTAAAAGAAGTAGTGGTAGAAGTAGTAGTAGTAGTTGTAGTAGTTGTAGTACTAGTTAATGCAGTTGTTGTGGTACGAGCATCAGCAACATTAATAGTAGTAGTTGTTGTTGTTGTTGTAGTAGTAGTAGGAGTAGAAGTAGAAGTCGTAGCAATTGTACTAGTAATAGATGTAGTAGTAGTAGTTGTAGTAGTAGTAGTAGTGGTAGTAGCAGTAGTTGCAGTTGAAGTAGTAGTAATAGTAGTAGTAAAAGGAGTAGTAGTAGTTCTAGTAGTAAGAGTAGTAATAGTGGTAGTAGTAGTAGCAGCAGCAGTAGTAGGAGTAGGAGTAGTAATAGCGGTTGCAGCAGTAGTCATTTTAGTTGCCAGAGTAGTAATAGGGGTTCCAGTTAGAGCAAGGGTAGTAGTAGGAGTTATAGGAGTAATAGTAGTGCTAGTAGTAGTTGTAGTAGTAGAAGTTGGAGTAGCAGTAATTGTAGTAGTTGTAGTAGTGGTAGAAGTAGTAGAAGTAGTAGCAATAGTAGTACGAGTGGTACTAGAAGTAGTAGTAGTTGTTGTAGCATTTGAAGGAGCAACATTAGTGGCAGTAGTAGGAGTACTTGTGGTAGGCATTGTAGCAGTAGTTGTAATAGTAATAATAGTAGTAGTCGTCGTAGTAGTAGTAGTAGTAGTAGCAGTTGCAGTTGTAGCACGTGTAGTAGTAGCAGAAATAGCAGTAGCACTTATAGTAGTAGTAGTAGTGGCAGTAGGCGTAGGTGTAGCATTTGTAGCAGTAATAGTAGTTGAAATAGGAGTAGTAGTAGTAAAAGCAGAAATGGCAGCTGTATCAGTAGTGGTAGTAATAGTAGTAGCAGCAGTATTAGCAGCTGTAGTTGTAGTACTAGTTGTGGTAGTAGCTTTCATAGTAGTAGTGGCAGTAGTGGTAGTAGTAGTTGGAGTAGTAGTAGGTGTAGGAGTTGGAGTGGGAGTAGTAGTAGTAGTAGTAGGAGTAGTAGATGTAGTAGTAGTAGTACTAGTAGTAGGATTGGTAATTGTAGTAGTAGTAGTATTAGTTACAGTAGTAGTAGTTGTAGTAGTAGGTGTAGCAATAGCAATATTAGTAGGACGAGTTTCAGTAGTAGTAGTTGTTGTTGTTGTAGTAGTAGTAGTAGTAGAAGTAGTAGTAATAGAATTTACAGAAGTAGTTGTAGTAGAATTTGCAAAAGTAGTAGGAGTTTTAGGGGTAGTGGTAGCAGTAGTCGTAGCAGCAGTAGCCGGGTAGTAGTAGTAGTAGAAACAACATCAACTGTAGTAGTAGCAGTAGTAGTTGTTGTAGTTGTAGCGGTAGTAGTTGTTGTAGTAGTAGTAGTAGAAGGAGTAGTAGGAGTAGTAGGAGTAGTAGTAGTAGCAGAAGTATGAGTCAGAGTTAGAGTGGTAGTAGTAGCAGCAGTTGGAGTCGGAGTAGGAGAAGTAGCAATAGTAGTAGTTGCAGTAGTAGTAGTTGTAGTATTAATAGTTATAGTAGTGGTAGTAGTAGAAGTAGCAGTAGCAGGAATAGTAGCATTAGTTGTGGTAGTAGTAGCAGTAGTAGTAGGGGTAGTTGTAGTAGTAGTAGTGGGAGAAGCAGCAGCTGTAGTAGTTCTAGTAGTAGTAGTAGTAATAATAGTAATAGTGGTAGTACTAGCGGTAGTAGGAAAAGAAATAGTAGTAGTACAGGTAGTTGTAGTAGTGGTAGTAATAAGAGTAACAGCAGTAATTGAAGTAGCAGTAGTAGTAGCAGTAATAGCAGCAATAGTAATTGGAGCAGTTGTAGCTGTTCTAGTAGGAGTAATAGCAGCAACAGTAACATCAGCAGTACTAGTAGGAGTGTTACGAGTAGTAGTAGGAGTAGAAGTCGTAGAAGTTGTAATAGTAGTAGTAGCAGCAGCAGCAGTAGTATTAGTAACAGTAGAAGTAATACTAATAGTAGGAGTAGTAGCAACAGTCGGTGTAGGAGTAGTAGTAACAGTAGCAGTTGTAGTAGTAGTAGTAGTAGTAGTAGTAGTACTACTACTACTACTAATAGTAGTATTAGTAGTGGTAGTAGGAGTAGTAGTAGGAGTAGGAGTAGCAGTAGAAATAGTAGTGGCAGTACTACTAATACTACTGCTACTGCTACTACTACAACTACTACAACTATGACTAGTACTACTGCTACTGTTAGTACTACAGCTACTAATGCTGCTACTACTACTATTGTTGCCGCTACTTCTGCTACTACCACCACAATTGCTGCTATTGGTAGTACTACTACTGATGCTGCCATGGCTACTACTACTATTGCTACGGCTACTACTTCTTATACAACAACTATTGCTACTCCTACTAATGCAACTACGGCTACTACTACCGCTACTACTAGTATTACCACTGCTATCATTCTTACTACTCGTACGACTACCACTACTACTACTTTTTTACTATCACTACTACTACGACTGCTGCTACTATTGCTATAACTACCACTACAATTACTATGGCTACTGCTACTACTTCTGCTATCACTTCTATGAATGCCACTGTTACTATTACTACTACTACTATTATCACTACAACTACTACAACTACGACAATTACTACTACTGCTACAACTACTACTATGGCGACAACTACTATTGCTGCTACTGCTACTACGATGACTGCTACTACTACTACATTACAAATACTGCTTCTACAAGTATTACTACTATGACAACTACTACTACCTCTACTACTATTACTACTGCTGCTGCTACTACGGCTACTACTACTGCTACTGCTACTACTATTACTTCTACTGCTATTCCTACTACTACAATGACTAGTACTACCACTGCTACCACTACTCCTACTGCTAGAAAGATAACTGCTACTGCTACTACTACTGCTACTACTACTGCTACTACTGCTACTACACACCGCTACTATAGCTGTTGCCCCAACTACTACAACAACTACTACATTTGTTGATACTACAGCTACTACTACTGCTACTACTACTACTAATATTATCACTACCACTACTACTACAGCTGCTACTACTGCAACAACTACAACTTCTCCTACTTTTATTACTATTGCTACAGCTACAGCTACAGCTACTACTACTACAACTCCAACTAATACGAAAGCCACAACTGGTACTACTGCTACAACTAGTATTATTGGTACGACTACTATTACTACAAATACTGCTAAAAATAATCTGATTAGTACTAGTGCTACTTATGCTACTACAATTACTGCAATTAATACTACTACTACTACTATAGTGGCTACCACTACTACTGCCACAACAACTACTTCCTGTAGTACTTCTACAACTGCTACTACTGCTGCCACTACTACTACTGCTACTTCAAATAATACTACTGCTACTGCTACTACTACTGCTACCACTAATACTACTGCTGCAGCTACTGCTACTACAACTACTACAACTACGAGTACTACTTCTACTACTAATACTCCTTGTACTACTACTACTAGTGCTGGTACTACTTCTACTGGCTCTACTACTATTACTACTACTACTACAACTACTACTATTATTTCTACTACTACTACTATTGCTAATATAGCGGCTACTACTACTACTGCTACCATTACTTTGACTGCTACAACTGCTACTACAACTAATACAATTACTACTACAACTACTACTACATCTACTACCACTGGTACTACTGCTACTATTGCTATAAGAAATATTACTACTACTACTACAACTACAATAATTACTATTGCCGCTATTGCTACTACTGCTACTGCTACTCCGTACGACCACTACGACCACAACGGGGCTATCACAAACGTACGTTCTACTACAAGTTCTACTAATGCTACAACAAAAGCCAGTGTTGCTACTACTACTTCTCCTAAAACCAGAATAACTACTACAACTAAAACCTCTCCTACAACAATGACAACAACAACAACAACTACTACTACTAATAATGCTACAACTACTGCAAATGCAACTACTACTATTACTACTGCTGCTACTGCTACTATTACTACTACTACGGCTATGACTACTACTGCCATTACTACTACTTCTCTTACTACCGTTAATACTGCTACCACTTAGGCTACAACTATTGCTACTCCAACTAACACTACAGCTGCTACTACTACTATTGCAACTAATAGTATTACTCCTACTACTTCTACTACTACTACTACAACTACTACCATTACTTCTACAATTATTACTACTACTGCATATCCTGCTCCACTACTTCGACTACTACTACAATTACTTCTACTACCACATCAAAAACCACTACTACTACTACTACTACCACAACCACTACTACTACTGCTACTACTACTTCTACAACTACTACTCTTACTCCAACTAATACTACTGCTGCTACTACCACTATTGTGGCAACGAGTATTACTACTACTACTTCTGCTAGTACAACACAACTACTACAACTACTTCTGCCTCTATTACTTCTTCTACTACTACTACTAGTTCTACTACTACTTTCACTTCTTCTACTACTATTACTACTACTACTACTACAACAACAACAACTACTTCTACTACTACTACTATTGCTACTACGGCTACTACTGCTACTACTGCAACCACTAATTCAACTGCTATAACTGTTTTTTCTGCTACTGCAATTACTACTACAACTACTACTAGATCTACTACTACTGCTACTACTGCTATTGCGGCTACAACAAATACTACTACTACAACAACAACTACAACTACTGTTGCAGCTACTTCTACTGCTGCTACTTCTACTACTACGACTACTACTTCTACTACTACTATTACAACTACCACTACTAGTGGTTCTACTAATACAACAACAAATACTACTGCTACTACTAGTACTACTACTACTACCTTTCCCATAACAACATTAACTACTACTGCAATCACTTTTTCTTACAACAACAACAACTACTACTACTACTAATGCTATAACAACTACTACTGCTACTACTAATGCTACTCCTACTGCTAGTGTTACTACTACTACTACTACTACAACTATGTCTACTACTACTCCTGCCACTACTACTACTCCTACAACTATTACTATTGCTACTACAGTTGCTACTACTACTACTGCTACTCAAACAAATACTACTGCTACCACTAGTATTACAACAACAACTTCTACTACTGCTGCTTTAGCTACTACTACAACTTCTACTGCTACTTCTAGTGCTACTACTACTACTACTACGACGACGACTACTACTACAACTATTGCTACTACGGCTACTATTGCTACTACCGCTAACACTAGTTAGACTGTTACAATTGCTGCTGTTACTACTACAATTATTCTTCCTAGTACTAATACATCTACTATTACTGTTACTTATGCTACTGTTGTTGCTAATGCTACTACTGCTGCTACTACTGCTATTATGACTACTATTGCTGCAGCTGCTACTGCTACTATGCTACTGCTACCGCAACCAATACTATTTTCGCTAATATTGTTGCTAGTAG
This sequence comes from Trichopus zeylanicus subsp. travancoricus, assembly GCA_005019695.1. Classification (NCBI taxonomy): domain Eukaryota; kingdom Viridiplantae; phylum Streptophyta; class Magnoliopsida; order Dioscoreales; family Dioscoreaceae; genus Trichopus; species Trichopus zeylanicus. Next base: position 16,488 of record RXID01015823.1, read on the forward strand.
TACTACTGTTGCTACTGTTACAACTCCTGCTACTAGTCCTACTCCTAGTACAACAAGTACTGCTACTACTACTGCTGCTCCTATTACAACAACAACAACTACTACTACTACTCCTACTGCTACTACGACTACTACTAGTTCTACGACAACTACTACTTCTACTGCTATTACTACTCCTCCTAATACTACTACAGCTACTTCAGCTACTACAGCTATTAATACTACTTCTACTACTACTACTGCTACTGCTAATACTAATACTACCACTCCAGCTTCTATCGCTACTACTACTCCCACTGCTACTATGGGTACTACTGCTACTACTATTGCTAATACTACTATAGCTACTACTCCAACCGACGCAACTGCTACTGCTACAACTACAACCACTACAGCCGCTACTGCTATTATTGCTACTACAGTTGCTAATACTACTGCTCAAACTACTCTTGCCACTAATACTACTACTAATACTTTTGCGACTACTACTATAACTAATGCTAGAGGTACTATTATTTCTTTTCCTTCTACTATTACGATTGCAACTACCACAGCTACAGTTGCTGCTACTGGTGCAGCAGTAACTACTACTACTACTACTACTACTACTATTGCTACCACTATTCGACTGCTACTACTACTAATGCTACTACACCTACTTCTGCTATTACTGCTGCTGCTACTACTCCTACTACTACTACTTCTCCTATTACAATTAACACTACTACAACAACTGCTACTACCACTATTGCTGCTGCAACTAATACTAGTGCTGCTACTGCTACTACTCTTACTACTAGTTTTGCTACTAGTACTACTTCTTCTGCTACTACGACTATTACTACTACTACTACTGCTACTGCTACTACAGTTGCTACTGGTACTACTGCTACCACTACTTCGACTGCTACTACAGCTTCTACTACTGATACAATGACTACTTCAACTACTGCTACTTTTACAACTACTACTACTACTACTATTGCTATGACAAAATCTACTGCTACTATTACCACCACTGACACAATTAGTACTACTACTACAACAACAAATACTACTACTACCACTACCACTATTGCTACTACTACTACTAGTACTACTGCTATTGCTGCTGCCACTACTACGACGTCTGCAACTACTTGTACTGCTACTACTACTACTACTATAGTTGCTACAACTAACATAGCTACTACTACTTCTATTGCTACTCTTACTACTACTACTACCACTACTGTTGTTGCTACTACTGCTATGACTGCCAATACGTGTACTACTACGACTACAACTACTATAATTGCTACTACAAACAAAGCCAATACTACTTCTATTACTACTGCTACTGCTACTACTATTACTATGCCTAATACTAATATGACTACCACTTCTACAACTGTTGATACTATTCCTACTACTGCTACTGCTACTATTACTATAACAACTACTGCTGCTGCTATTATGGCTGCAACTACTCCTACTACTACTACAACTACTAGTTCTGCTGCTACTAAGACTAGTCCTACTATTATTGCTACTGCTTCAATTACTGCTGCTGCTACTGCTACTACTACTACTAATATATCTTCTACTACTACTATTACAACTGCTACTATGACTGCTACAACTACTACTATCTCTCCTACAACTACTACTACTTTCACTATTACTAGTACTACTACTGCTACTATTGTTGCTGCTACTACTACTATTACTGCAACTACTGTCACTAATGCATCTACTACTACTGCTACTAAGACTACTAATACTACTACTACTATTTTTATTACTACTGTTACTACTAGTACTACTACTATAACTACTACTACCACAGCTACGTCTACTACTACTACAACTATTATGGCTACCGCTGCTACTACTACTACTATTACTTCTTGTAGTACTACAATTGGTACTTCTACTACTTCTGCGACTACTGCTGCTGCTCCTACTAGAACTACTACCACCACTGCTACTACTACTACTACTACTACTAGTTCTACTACAACTAACACTACACCTAATACTGCTACACCTACTACAGCTTCAACTGGTACCACCACCACCACCACCACTACTACTACTACTAATACCACCACTACTGCTGCAACTATTTCAACGACTTCTACTACTACTACTACAGCAACTACTGCTACTACCACTATAATTGCTACTACTGCTACTGCTACTACTACTATAACTACTGCTAGTACTATAGCTACAATGACTACTGCTACTGCTACTACTATAGCTACTACTACTATTGTTGATATTGCAACTACTACTACTACAATAACAACAATAACAACAACAACTACTACTACTAGTTTTGTTGTTGTTGCTGCTGATGCTACTATTGATACTACTTCTACTACTCTTGCTGTAGCTGCTTCTGCTACTGCTGCTACTACTACCACTATTACTTCTATTGCAGCAACAAGTACTACTATAGCTACTGCTGCTACTACTAATGCTACTACTGCTTCTGCTACTACTACTACTTCTCCTAATACTACTATTACTGCTACTACTATTGCTACTACTACTACTGCCTCTATTACACCTACTACTACTGCTACTACTGTTACTACTACTGCTACTGCGACAACTAGTACTTCTCCTACTACTCCTACTACGACTACTACTGCTACTGCTACCCCAACTTCTAAAACTACCACTACTACTACTACTACTTCTACTGCTACAACTGTTACTATAGCTATTATGGCTACTACTACTGCTCCTGCAATTGCTACTACAACTATTATGGCTACTACTACTACTACTGCTACAACTACTATTTCCAATACTACAGCTTCTACTACTACTGCTACTGCTACTAATGCTACTACAACTACTTCTACTATTTTAGCTACTACTACTTTTACCACAACAACTACTACTATGACTACTACTGCTCCTAAGGTTACTACTGCTACTATTAATGGCAATTCTACAAGTACGACTACTGCTACTACAATAACTGCTACTACTACTGCTACAGTTACTACTACTCCAACTGCTACTACTGCTACAAGTACTAATACTACTACTGCTGCACCAACTACTACTACTACTATTCCTACTACGCCAACTACTTCTACTACTGCTACTTCTACTACTAGTACAACTACTACTGCTCCTTTTACTACTACTACTACTATTATTTTTACTAATAATACTCCTACTACTACTACTACTACTACTACTACTGGTCCTACTACTACTTCTATTGCTGCAACCGCTACTACTATGATTGAAACTACTACTGCTACTACTAATACTGCTCCAACTACTGCTACGACTGCAACTACTTCTCCTACTGCTACTGCTACTGCTATTACTACTACTACTATTGCTCTTGCTACTACTACTACTACTCCAACTACTCCTACTACTACAACCACGACTACTGCTATGGATACTCCAACCATTACTGCTACTACTAATGCTCCTACTACTACTGCTACTACTGCTAGTCCTACTACAACAACTACTGCCCCCACTATTACTACTACTACTACTACAACTTCAACTACTACAAGTGCTACAACTGCTCCTATAGCTACTACTAATGCGACTACTAGAACTATATCTACTAGTACTGTGGCTACTATCGCTGCTGTTACTACTACTGTTACTACTATTGCTATTACTTCTACGACTACTACTGCTGCTACGACTACAACTACAACTACTACTATTACTACAATAACTAATACTACTACTACTTCTTCTACTATTGCTACTACTGCTACAGCTACTCCCACTATTACTTTTTTCTAACATTACTACTACTGCTACGCTACTACTCGGCTACGACTACTACTACTATAACTTACTACTACTCCTCCTCCTCCTAATTACTACGACTACTACAAAACTACTACCACTACTACTCCTACTCCTACCACTCATTACTACTACTACTGCATGGCTAAATAACTACTGGCCTGCTACTGCAACTACTACTACGTCTCCTACTTCTACTGCTACTACTACTACTATTGCTACTACTAATATTGCTACTACTACTCATACTTCTATTTCTACCACTACAACTGCTACTATTACTGCTACTGCGATAGCCACTATTGCTACTTTACGGTGGCCACCTCTCCTACTACTACAACAACTAATACTACTACTACTACTACTACTATTACTAATATTACTACTACTACTACTAAAATTACTACTAGTAATACTACTACTCTTACAACTACTACGGTCACAACAATAACAATAACAACAACAACTACTACTACTACTACTAGTACTGCTACTCCTGCTACTACACTGCTATTGCTACTACGACTTATGCTACTACTACTTCCCCTACTTCTACTGCTACTGTTGCTACTGCTACTACTCCCACTACTACTGCTACCACTACTATTACTACTACTGCTACTACTACCACTACTACTACCACTACCACTACTACTACCACTACTACAACTACTATGCCAAGTAATGCTTCTACTGCTACTACTACTACCACTACTACTGCTACTACTATTACTACAACTATTGCAACTACTACTCCTATTGCTACTCCTACTACTACTACTACTACTACTGCCCTTGCTGCTACAACTACCATCCTACTACTACTGCTGCTACTACTACTACTACAACTTCTGCAACTACTACTCCTATTGCTACTCCTACTACTACTACTACTACTATAGCTACTCCTACTACAACTACAACTGCTCCCACTATTACAACTGTAACTACTACAACTGCTACTACTATAAATGCAACAAATGCTCCTATTGCCCCTACTACTGCTACTACTACCACTACTAATGCTACTACCATGACTACTACTACTAATGCTACAACCACGACTACTACTACTACTGGTACTGCGGCAACTACTGTTGCTGTTACTACTACTGCCACTTGTACTGCTACTACTTCTACAACTACTATGGCTACTATGACTACTGTTACTACTTCTACTACTACTACTACTACCTCGAGTACCACTACTATTGCTAACACTACTACGACTACTAATACTACTACTAGTACTACTACTACTTCTCCTACTACTAATTCTTCTTCTACTATGACTTCTGCTCCAGCTACTACTACTACTACTTCGGCTGCTACTGCTGCGACTGCAGCTACTACTACTTCTGCTGCCATTGCAGCTACTACAGCTACTACTTTTACCACTACAACCACTCAAACTTCTAGTACTATTGCTACTACAAATACTACTACAATTTCTACTTCTACTACTGCTTATACTACTTCCCCTACACCTACCACTTTAGCTCCTACTACTACTACTCCTCCTCCAAATTCTATAACTACAGCAACCGTTGCTACTACTCCTAGCACTACAGCTACTGCTACAACTTTTACTAATTTATTACTAAAGCTTCTGCTGCTACTGCTACTATTACTACTACTGCTTCTCCTGCTATTAGTACTACAACTACTACTCCTACTATTATTACTCCTACTATTGCTGCTAGCACTTATACTACTGCTACTATTACTACTGCTACTGCTACTACTCCTACTATAACTACTACTACTGTAGCAATTACAACTCTTCTTTTGCTACTACTACTGCTACAACTACTGCTACTATTTCTACTACTAGTACGGCTGCTACAATAATAAGTACTACTGCTGCTGCTACTAGTACAACTTGAGCTACTGCTACTGCTTCTAGTACTACAGCTACTACTACTACTACTATTACTACTATTACTACTACTACTACTTCTACTACAACAACTACTACTACTACTACAACAACTACAGTAACAATTGCTGCTGCTAATACTGCTGCTACTGCTTCTGCATCTATTTTTGGTACTACTAATACTTCTCCCACAACTATAACTACTACTGCTGCTGCTACTCCAACTAAAACTTCTTCTGCTACTACTAGGACTATTATTATTACTACTACTACTACCACTACTACTATTGCTACTTCTATTACGACAACTACCACTACTACTACTGCAACTACGGTTACTACTGCTAC
>RXID01015823.1:30000-54200 GCA_005019695.1 Trichopus zeylanicus subsp. travancoricus
CTACTACTATTACTACTACTAGCACTACTACTACTTTTACTATTACTAATACTACTACTACTACTAGTACTACTACTACGACACCTACTTCTAGTACTGCTACTACTACAACAACAGAAACTACAACAACAACAATAACTACTACTACTACTACTACTAATACTACTACTACTACTACTACTACTATTACTACAACTACTATTACTACTACTACTATTACTAATACTACTACTACTATTACTACTACTACTACTATTGCTACTACTGCTACTACAACTACTAATACTACTACTACTACTTTACCATTACTACTACAGCTACTACAACCACTACTGCTACTAATGCTACTACGAAAATAGCTCTACATCTACTGCTACAACTATTGCTTCTGCTGTAACTGCTACTACCACTAAGTCAACTACTACTACTGCTACTACTACTACTAGTACAACAGCTACTATTGCTTCATCAACTACTGCTACTGTTGTGCCTACTACAGCACTACTACTACTACTACTACTACAACCACTAATACAATTTTTGTTGTCCCTGCTGCTACTACTATAGCTCCTACTACATCTCCAACCAAAACAACTACTGCTTCGACTACTAATGCAATAATTGCCACTACGACTTCCATTACTACCATTACAACAGCAACAACTACTGCTAGCACTAGGACTACTACTTGTAATACTACTACTACTACTATTACTACTGTTGTTACAGCTGCCGCCGCTACTACTACTACAACTACTCCTACTACAACTGCTACTACTACTGCTAGTACTACTACTACAATAACTGCTGCTGCTACAACAATAACAACTCCTATTACTACTAGTATTACTATTTCTACTATTACTATGATTTATACTGTTACTACTACTACTACTACTGTTGCTGCTGTTGCTACTTCTACTTCCACTAATACTGCTTGCACAACTACTACTACTTCCACTACTACTACTATTACTACTACTACTGTTGCTGCTGTTGCTACTTCTACTTCTACTAATACTGCTTGCACAACTACTACTACATCCACTACTACCACTACTACTACTACCATAACAACAACAACTACTAGTACTACTACTACCACTTCGACTGCTGTTAGTTCAACTACTACTCCTAATCCTACAACTACTACTAACGGTATTCCAACTACCACTACTACTACTACTACTCCAACTACTACTACTACTGCTACTGCTGTGACTACTACTACTACTACTATTACTACTACTACTACTACTACTACTACTACTACTACTACTACTACTGCTGCTGCTGCTGTTGCTACTATTACTACTACTTCTACTACTACTAGTACAATTGCTACTACTACTACTCCTACAACTATTGGTACTACTATTACTAATAGTAACACCACTACTACTAAAACTACTGCTCCTGCTACTATAGCTTCTCCTACACCAACACCTACTTCAACTCCTACTATTACTCCAACTCCTATACCTACTGCAACTACTATTGCTCCCGCTACCACGACTGCTACTGAAACTACCACTTCTACTCCAACTCCCACTACTATTATTGCTACTATGATTACAGCTACTACCAAAACTACTACTACCACTATACTACTACTACTACCACCATAACTAATACTACTACGACTACTACTACTACTGCTACTAGTACTACTTCTACCACTAGTATAATCGCTACTATTACTACCACTACTGCTAGTACTACGTCAACTATTACGAACACTACTAATATTACTACTCTAATGCTAACATTCCTACTACTTCTACTACTACTACTACAACAACAACAACTACTACTGCTAATCCTACCCCGACGACTGCTACTACTATATTACTATTAAAAATCGCACTACTATTACTACTCCAACTCGCACTGCTACTGTTACTACTACTACTACTACTACTACTACTACTACTACTACTACTACTACTACTACTACTACTTCTACTACTACTACTACTATGACTACTACTAGCACTACTACTACTACTACTACTACGACTACTACTACTACTACTACTACTACTAGTACTACAAATATTACTATACTACTACTCCGACTACTAATACTACTACTCCTACTACTACTATTATTACTACACTCCTACTACGACTACTACTACTACTACTATTACACTACATCTACTACTACTATTACTACTAATATTACCACTAGTCCTACTACTACTACTCCTATTGCTACAAGTACTAAAACTACTACTCCAAACACTCCTCTTTCTTCCACTACTGCTACTGCTACCACTACTACTACTACTACTACTACTACTATTAATACAACTACCACTACTACAACTACTAATATTACTAGTACCACTACTTTGCTACCGCTGCTCCTATTACTTCTACTAAGATGACAACTACTACTACCACTTACACTACTGTTACTACTACTACTGCTATTGCTGCTAGCACTACTACTACTACTTCTTAACTATTCTACTGCTACCCACTACATAATATAGTATTACTACTACTAACTCCACCTACTACTACTAATACTACTATTACCCCCACTATTATTGCTACTACTACTACTAGTACTAGTACTACTACTACTCCTCCTCCTCCTACTACTACTGCTACTCCAAGTACTACTACTATTCCTAAGACTCCGACTACTACTACCAATGGTGCTGCTGCTATTACAACTACTAACAACAGCTACTACTGCTACTATACTACAACAGCTACAGCTAGAACTACTACTACTACTACTACTAATATTCCTACCACTACCGCTACTACTTCTCGTACTACTACAACTACAACAACTACTACTACTACAACTACTGCTATTCATACTACTACTACTACTACTACTACTATTACTACTACTACTACTACTACTATTACAACTACTACCGTTACTACATCTACTACTATTCCAACTCCTACTCCTACGACCGCTACCACTATTACTGCTACTACAACTACTACGACAACTACTGCTATTCCTACTCCTACTCCAACTCCTACTACTAATACAATAACAACAACTACCGCTACCACAATGCCAACAACTAAAACAACAACATAAACAACAACACCAACTACTACTACTACTCTATTACTAATACAAATATTACTACTGCTGTTGCTACTGCAGCTACAAAAACTTCCAGTACTACTATCACTACCGCTACTACCGCTATTACTACCCCTACTACTACTTCAACACTACTCCTACTGTCTCTGCTACTCCTACTACTACTATGACAACTACTACTACAATGACTTCACCTACAACTATAGTTACTACTAGTACTACTACTGCTACAACTACTACTACTGCTACAACTACTACAATAACTAATACTACAACTACTGCTACTCCTTCAACTACTACTACTTCTTCTACTACTACTACTACTTCTACTACTACTACTACTACAATAACAACTACAACTACTACTACAGCTGCTACTAGTACTGCTAGTACTACTACTAATACTCTGCTACTACCACTACTGTTACTATTACAACTACTACTGCTGCTGCCACTGCCACTACGACAACTACCAGTAATACTACTGCAACCACTACTACTACTACAACTACTTCACCTACTACTACTACAACTACCACCACTTCAGCTACTTCTACCAATACTAATACTCCTGCAACCAATACTACTAATACGACTACTACGATAACTACTCCAGCAGCTACTTTGCTTACTACTACCGGTACTACCGCTACTACTACTACTACTACTACTACTACTACTACTACTACTACTACTACTACTACTACTACTACTACTACTACTACTACTACTACTACTACTACTAGTACTACTACTACTACCACAACCACCACCAATACTACTACTACTGCAACTGCTACTTTTACCAATACCACTCCTACCACTGCTACTACTACTACAGCTTCTACTGCTACTACTGCTACCATTGCCTCTACTGCTAGTACTACTGCTACCACTGCTACTAATACTACGGCTAGCACTACTACTACTACTGCTGCTACTAATAATACTTTTACTACTACTACTACTACTACTACTTCAACAATGACTATAACTATTGCCGCAACTTCTCCTACTACTACTACTACTACTAATACTACTACTACTACAACTGCGGCTAGTACTACTATAGCTAATGCTACTGCAACTATTGCTACTACTACTTCAACTACAGCTACATCTACTACTACTACAACTACTACTACTACCACTGCTACTACTTTCCCTACAACAACAACACAAACTACTGCTACTACTTCTCCTACAACTTCTGCTGCTGCTAAAACTACTGCTATTGATACTACTACAACTAGTACTGCAATAACGACTACTACTACTACTACTACTACTTCCGCTACTACTACTACTACTACTACTATTACTACTGCTACTACCACCACTACTATTAGTATTGTTATTGCTACTATTGCAACAACTACTACTTTGCATACTACTACTACTACTACTGCAACTACTATTGTAGCCACTGCTACTACTACTGCTTCTCAAACTACTACCACTATTGCTACTACAATTGTTACTTCTACTACTACAACAGCAACAACTACTCCTACTCTTAATACTAATGACGCTACCTCTACTTCTACAACAACTACTACTACCTCTACTATCGTTATGACTACTGCTACTGCCACTTCAATTACTACTACTACTACTACTACTACTACTACTACTACTACTACTACTACTACTACTACTACAACTACTACTATTACTATTACTACTTGTACTAATACTAGTACTACTACATCTACTACTACTACTATAACGACTACCACTAGTACTACTTCTTTTACTCCTGCTGTTACTCCTACTACCGATACTACTTTTATTACTACTACCACTACTGCTACTACTGCAACTACTACGATTACAACAACAACAACTACTACTACTACTCTTGGTTCTACTACAACTATGATTACCACTACTATGACTTCTACTACAACTACTACAATTACTACTGCTACTACTACTACTACTACAACCTCTACAACTACTACTGCTACTACTACTAATACTACTGCTGCTATTTCTGCAACTCTTACAACTATAACTACCACAGCTACTTCTTCTACTACTATGACTCCTCCTAATACTTCTACAACTACTGCAAATACTACTACCCTACAACTACCACTACTTATACTACTAGTACTCCTACTACTACTACAATTACTACTTCTACTACTCCTACTGCTACTACTACTATGACTACTTATACTACTACTACTGCTGCTACCACTACTCGTACTACTTCTGCTATGACAAGCACTACAACTACTACTTCTACTACTACTACTAATACTACAACTACTACAAGCACTATTACTACGACTACCACAACTACAACTACTACTACAATAATAACTACTACTGCTGCTACTACTTCTACTACTGCTAGTACTACTTCTGTTACTGCTACTACTACTCCTACTTCCACTATTGCAACTACTAGAATTACCCCTATTATTATCACAATAACTACTACTACTCCTAATACCCCTACTATTACTCCAACAACAACAACTACTCCTAATACCCCTACTATTACTGCTGCAACTACTACTACTACTACTACTACTACTATGGCTGCTGCAACTACTACTACTACTACTCCAACTACTACTACTCTTATTACAACAACAAGAATTACTTTTACTACTGCTACAATAACAACAACAACTACTACTACTACTACTACTACTACTACAACAACAACAACAATTACTACTACTACTGCTGCTACTACTACTACTGTTACTACAACAATAACAACTAGTACTATAACTCCTACTACTTTGACTGCTACTACTATTACTTCTACTACTACTCCTGTGATGAATACAACAACACCCACTACTACTACTATGACTACAACATTTACTACTAATATTTCTACTAGTACTTATACCCTACACCTATTCTTACAACTACTCTGATTACAACTACCACTAGCACTACTACTACTACAATGACAACAACAACTACTACTACTACTATTAGTATAACCTCTACTACAATATCTACAACTACTTCCACTGCTACTAGCACTACAACTACTACATCTACCACAACAATAACTAATATAGCTACCGCTAATACTACTACAACTACGATTGCTACTACTACAACTAATCCCACCACTGCGGCTGCTGCAGCTACTGCTGTTTCTTCTACTCATAGTACTATGACTATTACTACTACTACATCTACTCCAATGACTAATCCTAGTACTTCTGTAGCAACTACAACTACTGCTAGTTCACTGCTACTACTATTGCTACTGCTACTACTACTACTTCTACTACTACTACTACTACTGCTACAACAATAACTACTACTGCTACTACAACTACAACAGCTACTACTGCTACTACTACTACTATTGCTGCTAGTACTACTATTTTCACTGCTACTACTACAACAACTACTACTAGTAGTACTACTACAACAACTACTACTACTACTAGTACCACTGCTTCCACTGCTACTACTGCTACTACTACTCCTGCTAGTACTACTACAATAACAACAACTACTACTACTGCTACTGCCTCCACTACTACTACAGCTGCTACTATTACTACACCACTACTACAACTTCTACTACTAGCACTACTATTACTCCAACAACAACAACAACCACTACTACTACTACTACTACTAGTATAACAACTCCTACCATGACTACTACTTCTACTGCGACTACTACTGTTACTACTACTAGTTTGATTACTACTACTACAATTGCTACTACTACCACCACTACACCTACTACTATGATTACTACGACTACTTCTGCTACTACTACTTCTGCTATGACTACTACTACTACTGCAATCGAAATAGCTACTACTATTACTACTAGTACTACAGCTACTACTACTACTACTTATACTGTAGCAAATACAGCCACTGTGGCCGATACTACTTCGACACCTACTAGTACTACTCAACTATTATTACTACTACTACTAAGACTGCTAGTACTACTGCTACTGCAACTACTACTACTGCTACATCTACTACGACTATTACTACTACTACAACTTCTACTGCTACTTCTACTACTTCTACTACTATTACTACTACTACAACTACTACTGCTACTACTACTATTGTTACGACTGGTACTACTAATACTAGTACTACTACTACTACTACTACTACAAATACTACTATTACTACTACTGCTACTACCTTAGCTACTACTACCACTACTTCTACAGCTTATATTACAACAACAACTACTACTACTAGTACTACTACATCTACTACTACTACAATTATGACTACTATTACTACAACTTCTACCCCTGCTACTACTATAACTACTACTACTACAATTATGACTACTATTACTACAACTTCTACCCCTGCTACTACTATAACTACTACTACTACAACATGTACAACTACTTCAACTTCTCCTGTCGTTGCTACTACTTCTGCTACTACTACCACCATTGCTACTGCTACTACTACTACTGTAACTACTTTGACTACAATAATAACTTTTACTCTTGCTACTATGACTACTATGATTATGACTTCTACTACTTTGAATGCTACTACTACAACAACAACTACTGCTACTACTACTACTACACTACTATAATAACTACTACTATTGCTACTACTACTAGTTCTATCACTACTACTATTGCTACTACTACTACTATGACTGCTACTACTACTACTACAAGTATTACTACTTCTACAATGACTCCTACTTCTCCACTACTACTACTATTGCTATGATTATTGCTTCTACTTCTAGTAGTAGCAATAGCAGTAGTAATAATACTCACAGTTGTAGGAGTAGTAGTAGCATTCGTAGTAGTAATAGCAATAGTAGGAAAAGTAGTACTTGAAGTAGGAGTAGTAGTAGTGGTAGTAGCAGTAGAAGTAGTATTAGTAGTAGCAATAGTAGTAGTAATTCTAGTAGTAGTAGTAGTAGTAGTTATAGTAGAATTTGTAGTAGTAGTAGTAGTAATAGTAATAGCAATAGTAGTAGTATTATCAGTAGTAGTAGTAGTAGCAGTAGTAATAGTAGTCGTAGTAGTAGTTGGAGTAGTAGTAGAAGTAGTAGGTATAGTAATAGTAGTTATAGTAGTAGTAGGAGTAGTAGTTGTAGTAGGAGTACTAGAAGGAGTAGTAGTAGGAGTAGCAGTAGTAATAGAAGTAGCAGTAGTTGTAGTAGAAATAGTAGTTATAGTAGGAGTAGTAGAAGAAGAAGCAAAAGAAGTAATAGAAATAGTAGCAGTAATAGTAGTGGTAGTAGAAGTATTAGGAGTAGTAGTAGGAGCGGCAACACTAGTAGTAGTAGTAGTAGTCGTCGTGGTGGTAGCAGTAATAATACTAATAGAAATAGTATTAGTAATAATTGTTGTTGTAGGAGTAGTTGTTATAGCGGTAGTAATAACAATAGTAGTAGTAGTGGTAGTAGTAGTAGTAGTAGTAGTAGTAGTATTAGTTATAGTTGTTGTAGAAGTAGTTGTATTAGTAGTTGTTGTTGTTCTAGGTGAAACAGTAGTAGTAGTTGCAGTAGTTAGAGTAGTAGTAGTGGTAGCAACAGCAGTAATAATAGTTGTAAGAATAGCAGCAGTAGTTGTAGCAGTAGTCGCAGCAACTGTAGTTGTAGTAGCACCTGTAGTTGTGGCAACTACTACAAAAGTAGTGGTGTTGCAGTACTAGTAGTACTTGTAGTAGTGGTAGTAGTAGTAGCAGTAGTTGTTGTAGCTATAGTTATTGTAGTACTAGAAGTTGAAGTAGTAGTTGTAGCTGTAGCAGTAGCGGTAGCAGTAGTAGCAGCAATAGTAGCAGTAGCAATAATAGTAGTAGTAGTAGTACCAGTAGTAATAGTTATAATTGTTGTTATACCTATAGAATCAATAGTAGCAGTAGTAGTAGTACTAGTTGTAGAAGTCATAGTAGTAGTAATAATAGTAGTAGTTGCAGTAGCAGTAGAAGGGGTCATAGTAGTGGTAATAGTAGCAGCAGCAGTAGTAGTAGTAATAGTAGAAGTAGTAGTAGAACCACTAGTAGCAGAATTAGTAGTAGTACAAAAAGAAGTAGTAGTAGTAGTAGCAATAGCTATAGCAGTAGTAGTGGAAGTAACAGCAGCAGCAGTAGTATTAGTTGTAGTAGTAGTAGTTGGAGTAGTGGTAGTACCGACTGTATTAGTAGTAGTTGCAATAGTAGTAGCAGTTGTAGTAGTAGTAGTAGTTGCAATAGAAGTAGTAGTACTGGCGATATTAGAAGTAGAAGTTGTAGCAGTAGTAGCAACAGCAGCAGTATGACTGGAAGTATTAGTAGTTATAGGAGTAGTAGTAGTAGTAGTAGTGGTAGTAGTGGCAGTACTTGCACTAGAAGTAGTAGTAGTAGTAGTATAGTAGTATTATAGTAGTAGTTGTAATAGTAGAAATAGTAGTAGTAGTAATAGTAGTAGTAGTAGGTGGAGTAGTAGTAGAAGCAGTCATAGTAGTAGTAGTAGAAGTAGTAATAGTAGTAGTATTAGGTGTAGTAGTAGTCGCACTAAGAGTAGTAGTATTAGTAGTGGGAGTAGTAGTAGTAGTTGTTGTGGAAGTAGTTGTAGAAGTAGTAGTGGTAGCAGTAGTTATAGTAGTAGTAGTAATAGTAGTAGTAGTAGCAGCAACAGCAGCAGTAGTATTAGCAGTCGTAATAGTAGTAGTTGTCGGAGTAGAAGTAGTACTAGTTGTAGTAGTGGTTGTAGTAGTGTAGTTATAGTAGCTGTATTAGCATTAGTAGAGGTAATAATAGTAGTAGTAGTAGCAGTAGTAGTAGAAATAGTAGTAGCAGCAGTTACAGCAGTAGTCACCATGGTAATAGTAGTAGTGTTGGTAGTTCTACTAGTAGAAGTAGTAGTAGTGCATTTTTTACTAGTAGTAGTGGTAGCAGTATTAATAGTAATAATAGTAGTTGTTGTCATAGTAGTAGTGATCGTAATAGTAGTAGTTGTAGTTGTTATTGTGGTAGTAGAAATATTAGTAGTGGTAGTAATAGGAGTGGTAATATTAGTTGCAGGAGTAGTAGTTGGAGAGGAAGCAAGAGTAGCAAAAGAAGTAATATTAGTGGCAGTAGTAGTAGTACCACCTGCAGCAATAGTAGCAGCAATAAGTAGTAGCAGCAGTAGTAGCAGTAGCAGAAGTAGTCGTAGTAGTCGTAGTTGTAGTAGTAGCAGTAGTAATAGTAGTAGTTGAAGAAATTGTACCAGTTGTAGTAGTAATAGTAGTAGTTATAGTAGGAGTACTAGGAGAACTAGTAGTAGTAGTAGTAGTAGTAGTAGTAGTAGTAGTAGTAGTAGTAGTAGAAGTAGTAGTAGGAGTAGTAGTAGCAATAGTAGTAGCAGAAGTAGTAGTAGTAGTAGTAGTAGTAGTAGTAGTAGAAGTAGTCATAGAAGTAGTAGCAGTAGTTGTACTAATAGTAGTAGTACTAGTAGTAGTAGTAGTAGAAGTAGTTGTAGTAGTACTAGTAGTAGTAGGAGTTGTAGTAGTTGTTGTAGTTGTAGCAGTAGAAGTAGTAGTAGTAGCAGTAGTAGTAGCAATAGCAGTAGTAGTAGTAGTAGTAGTAGTAGAAGTAGTAGTAATAGTTGGAGAAGTTGTAGGAGTAGTAGTACTAGTAGCAGTAGTAGGAACGGCATCAGCAACTCCAGTAGTAATAGTTGTAGTAAGTAGCAGTAGTTGCAGTAGTAGTACCAGTAGCAGCAGCAGTTGCAGCAGTAGTTGTAGCAATCATAGTAGTAGTAATAGTTGTAGTCGTAGTAGCTAAATTAGTAGGAATTGGAGCAACAACATTAGCAGTGGTAGTAGTAGTAGCAGTAGTAGTTGTAGCAGTAATAGTAGTAGCAATAGTAGTAGTGGTAGTAGTAGTTGTAGTAATAGTCACAATAGCAACAACAATAATAGTTGTCATTATAGTAGCAGTAGTAGTAGAAGCAATAGCAAGAGCAGTAGTGGTAGTAGTAGTTGTGGAAGTAGCAGTAGTATTAGTAGTAGTCGTAGTAGCAGTAGTTGTAGTAGTAATAATAGTAGGAGTAGCAGTGGTAGTAGTGGGAGTATTAGTAGGAATACATGCAGGAGAAGGAATAGTAGTAGGAGTACGAGTACGAGCATAGTAGTAATAGGAGTAGTACTGGTAGTACTAGTAGTAGTTATAGGAGTAGCAGTAGCGGCCGTAGAAGTCATAGTAGTAGTAGTAGTTGTTGTTGTTGTCGTAGGAGTCATAGTAGCGGTAGTAGCAATCATAGTAGTAGTGGTAGTAGGAGTAGTAGTAGAGGTAATAGAAGTCATTGTAGTAGTAGTAATCGTACTCATAGTAATATTAGTAGTAGTAGAAGTAGTAGTTGTTGTAGTAGTAGGAGTAGTAGTAGTAGTAGTAATAGTAGTAGTAGTAGCTGTAGTAGTAGGCAAAAGAGGGAGTAGTAGTAGGAGTAGTAGCAGTAGTAGGAGCAGTAGCAGTAGTAGTAGTAGTAGTAGTGGACGTAGTAGTAGTAGTAGTCGTAGTAGTAGAAGTAGTAATAGTCGTAGAAGTAGTAATGTAGTAGAAATAGTAGAAATAGTAGAACATAGTAGCAAAGGAGTAATAGGAGTAGTGGTAGTAGTAATGGTACTAGCAGTAACAATAGTAGTAGTACAAGTAGTAGTAGTAGAAGTAGAAGTTGTAGTAGTAGTAGAAGTAGAAGTTGTAGTACTACCAGTAGTTGTAGTAGTTGTAGTAGTAATAGTATCAGTCGTAGTAGTTGTTGTTGTTGTTGTAGTAGTAGTTGTAGTAGTAGAAATAGTGGCAATAGTAGTAGGAGTAGTAGTAGTAGTAGTAGGAGTAGTAGCAGCAGCAGTAGTAGACGTACTAGTAACCGAAGTTGTTATTGTTGTTGTTGTTGTTTTTGAAGTAGTAATAGTACCAAGAGTTGTACTAGTATTAGTAGCAGTAGTAGCAATAGTAGTAGTAGTAGTAGTAGTATTATTATTATTATTAGTAGTAGTAGTAGTACCATTAGTAGCAGTAGTAGTAGTAATTATTGTAGTAGTACTATTAGCTGTAGTAGCAATAGTTGTTATAGAAGTAGTAGTAGGAGTAGTAGGTGTAAGAGTAGAGGTATTGGTAGGTACAATAGTAGTATTAGTAGTAGTACTAGGAGTATTAGTAGTAGCACTAGTAGTAGTATGAGTTGCAACAAAGTAGTATCAGTAGTCGCCATAAGAGTAGAAGTAGTAGCAGTACTAGTTGTAGTTAAAGGAGTAGTAGTAGTAGTACTAGTAGCAACAGTAGTAGTAGAAGTAGTAGCAATAGTAGTAGTAGCAGTAGCAGTAGTTTCAAGACTATTAGTAGTAGTAGTAGTAGTAGAAGTAGTAGTTGCAGTATTAGTTGTTGTAGCAATAGTTGTAGCAGTAGAAGTAGTATTAGGTGTAGTAGTAGGAGTAGGAGTTGGAGTTGTAGTGGTAGTAGTAGTAGTTGTTGTTGTTGTTGTAGTAGTAGCATCAGTAGTAGTCGCAGTGGCAGTTGTTGTATTAGTAGGAGGAGGAGCAATAGAAGTGGTAGCAGTAGGAGTAGTAGTAGTACCAGTAGTAGTAGTAATAATAGTAGTAGTTGCAATAGGAGAAGTTGTAGTTGTAGTAGCAGTAGCAGTAATAGTAGTAGTTGTTGTAGGATTGGTAGTAGTAGTAGTAAAAGTAGCAGTAGTAACAGTAATAGTACAGGTAGTAGTAGCTGCAATAGTAGTAGTAGGAGTTATAGTAGGTGTAGTAGCAGTAATAGTATTAGTAGTAGTAATTGTAGTAGTTGTTGGCATAGCAGCAGTGCTAATAGTAGTAGTTGTAGTAGTAGTGCACTAGCAGTGGCAGCAATAGTAGAGGTAATAGTTGTTGTAGTAGTAAAAATAATAGTAGTAGTTGTTGTAGTAGTCGTAGTAGTAGTAGTATGAGTAGTAGTACTAGTAATCGGAGTAGTAGTAGCAGTAGTAGTAGTACTAGCAATCGAAGTAGTAGTAGTGGTCGTGGTAGTAGTAGTAGTAGTAGGAGTACTAGCAGTAGCAGTAGCCACAGTAGTAGCATAAGTAGTAGTAGTAGCAATGGTAACAGTTGTAGTAGTAGTAGTAGTGGCGGTAGCAGAATTACTAGTACTAATCCTACTCCTAGTTTTGCTACTACTACTACTGTCACTTCTCCAAGTCCTACTACTACCCCTACTACCACTTCTACTTCTACTGTTGCTATTATTTCTGCTTCTACACCTATTCCTACTCTTGCTACTACTACTACTCCTACTCCTACTACAGATACTACAAACCTGTTGTTGTTGTTGCTGCTACTACAACCTCTGCTTTTGCAACTGATGCTACTTTTATTGCTACTCCTACTACAACGAGTAATACTACTATTACTACTACTAGTCTAAGTACTTCTTGTCTTACTACTACTACCACCACAACTACTACTACTAGTGTTGTTGTTGTTGCTGCTGCTACTATTGTTGTTATTACTACAATTGCTACTATGAACACTACTACTACTCTACAGCTTCTACTGCTACTACAACTGCTAATAGTAGCACAACTACAGCTACTTCTACAACTACTACTCCTCCTCCTACTACTACTACGATCATTACTACTATGACTACTATTCCTACTACGACTCCTATTACTGCAACTACTACTACAACTACTACTCCTCCTACTACTACTAGAACAGCTGCAACTACTACTAATATTAGTACTCCTACTACTACTACTACTACTACACCAACTCGTAGTACTGCTGTTACAACAACAACAACAACAACAACCACTATTGCTACTACTACTACTAAACTACTATTACAATAACAACTACTACTACAACTACAACTACAACTATTGCCCCTACTGTGACTACTGCTACAACTTCCACGACTACTGCTACTACTACAACTACTAGTATTGTTACTACTAGTATTGTTGCAACCACTACTACTACTACAACTAATACAACAACAACTACTACTACGGCTGCTACTACTACTACTTCTACTACTTGTACAATTGCAACTACTACTGCTCCTACTTCTGCCACTATTGCCACAATTACTACTAATACTGCTGCTACAACTACTACTACTTCTACTCCTACTTCTACTACTTCTACTCCTACCACTACTACTACTGCTGCTACTTCTACTGCTACTCCAACTCCCCTGACTACTACTACTACTACTACTACCACTACTACACCCACTCCAACAACTACTACTCCAATTACAACTACTACGACTACTATGATTGTTACAACTTCTGTTACTAGTACTACTACTATTATTACTATTACTACTACTACTATTACTCCAACTGCTACAACTGCTCCTACTACTACTACTAATTCTAATACTCCAATTACAAATGCTAGTACTACTACTATTGATACTACTATTACTACTACTACTACTGCTGCTACTAGTACTACTACGACTACAATAATGACTACTACTACGACTACTGCTACTACAACTGCGACTACAACTGCGACTACTACCACTGCTGTTGCTACTACTACAACTCCTACTATTACTACTACTAGTACAACTACTACAACTACTACTATAACAAATACCACTTCTGCTATTGCTACTACTACTACTGCTACTACTACTGCTACTCCTACTACTACTACTACTATTACTACTAATACTCGTACTACTAGTACTACTACTATCACTATTGCGACTACTACTACTAGTACTACTACTACAACAACAACAACTACTACTACAATTACTACAAGTTCTACGACTACTACTGCTACTAGTACTACTACTACTGTAACAACAATAACAAAAACTACTACTACTACTACTACTACTACTATTACTACTACCGCTACTAACATTACTATTATTACAAATATTTCTGCTAATACCACTACAACTATTACTTCTACAACATTTATTACTATTGCAACAAGTCCAACTATTACTACTGCTGTAGCTGCCACTACTTCTACTCATATGACTACTACTACAACAACAACTACGGTTATTAGTGCTACATCTAGCACTACTACTACTACCACTACTTCTACCCCAACTACTACTACTTCTACCAATACTGCTGCTACTACTACGAGTACTGCTGCTGCTGCTAATAGCACTATTACTACTATAACTTCTTCTATTGCTACTACTATTCCTACTGCTATTGCTGCTACTACAATTGCAACTTCGGCTACTACTTCTTCTACTACTACAACAACAATAACTACTATTACTACCACTTACTACTAGCATTAGTACTACTATTACCACTACTATTGCTCTTGGTACAACAACTACTACTACAACTATAACTACCAGTACAACTTCTACCACTACTACTACTGCCACTACTACAACTAGTATCATTATTACTACTTTTGTTGCTTCTGACTACTACTCCTTCTCCTACTACTACTACTACTGCAACCACTATTACTAATACTGTTGCTGCTACTACTGCTATTACTATCGCTGCTGCTGTTGCTCCTCAACTTCTCCTACCTCTACTGCTAGTATTACTACAACCGCTACTACTACTATTGCTACTACTAATACTACTACTACAACAACTACGACTACAACTACTACTTCTTCTACTAATACTACTACTTCTACTAATACCACTACTACTCCTGCTACCGCTGGTATAACTACCTCTACTAGCACAACTGCTACGGATACCACAACTACAAATACTGCTCCTCCTAGTACTACTTTTGCAACTACTGCTACTGCTACTACTACTACTACTACAACTACTACTTCTACTATTGTTGTTGCTACTACTATACTACTAATACTACTACTACTACTGATACTACTGCTGCTGCTGCAACTACTATGACTACTGCCACTGCTACGACAACTATGACTACAACGACTACCACAACTACTAATGCAACTGCTACTACTACTACTACTACCTATACTACTTCTTTTACTACATCCGCTACTACTACTACTTCTGCTACAAGTGCTATTGCTACTACTTTTACTACTACTACTACAACTACTACTGCTACTATTTTCTATGCTACTACTTCTACTACTACTACTAGTACTACTGCTACAACAGCTACCACTGTTACTACCTACTACTGCTTCTACAACTACTACTGTTACTACTGTTACTACCGCTACTACTACTACTATGGCCACTATTACTACTACTGCTACTGCTACTACTATTACTACCACGACTGCTATAACTATTTCTACTACTCCTTCTGCTTGTACTATTAGTACAACAAGTTCTCCTACTGCTGCAACTAGTACTACTGCTTTTATTACTACTACTACTAATGCTACTACTACTGCTACTAATACTAGTACAACTATTACTTCTGATATTGTTGGTAGTACTACTGCTACCAGCCACTACAGCAACTTCTACTACAAATACAACTACGACTGTTGTTGCAACTGCTACCACTGCTGATTCTTCTACTATTGCGACTACTGCTACCACTACTACCGCTACTATTACTACTACTATTACTACTACTATAACTACCACTTCTTCTATTACTACTACTACTGCTGCTGCTATTGCTACTGCTACTACTGTGGGTACTACTTCTCAACTTTTCGTACTACTACTATTGTTTCTACTATGATAGCTACTACTACTATCACTACTACTATTGCTACTACTACCGCTGCTACTGCTACTACTGCTACCACTGCTACTACTAATAGTACATCTCCTGCTACCACTAATGCTACTACAACTACGACAACCACTACAATTACTACCACTACTACTACTACCAAGCCTACTACTACTACTAGTACAACTACCAATACTACTACTTGAACTACCACTACTACAACAACTATTACTACTTCTACTGCTAATATTACTACAACTATTACTATTACCACCACTGCTACCACTTCTACCACAACCAAAAATTCTCCTACGACAAGTACAATTACTAATGCTTCTACTACTTCGCCTACTGCCACTACTACTTCTCCAGCTACTACTACTTCAGCTACTACTACTTGTGCTACTGCTATTGCTACAACTTCTACTTTTACTACTACTGCTACTACTTCTACTACTTATGCTATTACTACTGCTACAACTTCTACTTTTACAACTACGACAGCTACTACTGCTACTACTAATACTACTACTGCTACAACTACTCCTACTATTACTGCAGCAACTACAGCTACTACTGTTACTACTACTAGTAGTAGTACTATTTCTACCACGACTACTACTGCTACGGCTACAACTGCTACGACTACTACTATTTCTACCACGACTACTACTACTACTTCTACTGCTCTTTCTGCTTCTACTACTACTACTCCTATTATGACTACTAGAACTACAATAAGTTCTCCTACTGCTACTACTACTACTACTACTACTAATACTACTACTACTAATGCTACTAGTACTACTGCTACTACTGCTACAACTACTAGCACTGCTATTATCGATACTATTGATTGCCACTACAACTGCTACTACTACAACTAGTACCACTTCTGTTGCAGCTACTGCTACTACTACTACTGTTGTTGCATCTCCTACTGCTACTACTACTATTGCTACTACCACTACTACCACTATTATTACTACTACTACTGCTACTGCTACTAATACTACTGTGGCTACTACTACTACTACCATTACTACTACCGCTATTGCTATGACAACTACCATTACTAATACTACTATGACCACGACCACTACTGCTCCCACTATGACTGTTGCTACTACGGCTACTACTGTTGCTACTACTACTACTTTTCCAACTACTCCTACTACAGTATTTCCTGCAATAGCTAGCACTATTACTACTGCTACTGCTACTACTTCTGCTACTTCTGCTACTACCACTACTGCTACTGCTAAAACTACTACTGCGGCTACGACTGCTACACCTAATACTAATGCTACTGTTGCACTGCTACTACTACTACAAGAATAATAACAACAACTACTACTACTACTGCTGTTGTGGCTACGACTGCTACTGCTTCTACTACTACTACTATGACCATAACAAAAACAACAACAATAACAACTACTACAACAACTACTACTACTACTACTGCTACGGCTCCTACTACTACTACTGCTACTACTACAACCACTGCTACTACAACTACTACAGCTAGTACTAGTACTACTACCACAACTGCTGCAACTACTACCACTACTACAGTTTCTGCCACTACTACTACTACTATTAGTACCTATAGTACTACGGCTACTACTACTAATACTACTACTAATATTATTACTACTGCTGCTGCTACTGCTGCTACTACTACAACTACTACTGTTACTGGCATTGCAACAACTAATTCTACTACTACCGCTACAACTACTACTCCTACCGCTACAACTACTACAACTACTTCTGCTACTACAACTACCACAACAACAACAACTACTACTACTATTCCTACTACTATTACTTTTACCTCTCCTAGCACTACTACTCCAGCTACTACTACTTCAACAACTACTACTACCACAAGTACTACTGCCTCTACTACTGCCACTACGATTACTGATATTACTACTACTATCACTACATCTACTATAACTGCTACTACTACGGTTACTACAAGTACAACTACTTCTACTACTACTACTACTACAACGACAACTACTACTACTAGTACTACTACTAGTACTAATGCTACTACCTCTGCTGCTACTACTACTACTATTACTTCATGGACTACGACTACTATTGCTACCATTGCAACTGCTACTACCACTACTACTACTATTACAGCTCCCACTGCAACTGCTACTACCACGACTACTACTACTACTGCAACAACTACTACTACTCCTACTGCTTCCATTGCTACTATTGCTACTATCACAACAACAATTACTACTACTAATACTACAACTACTATTAATACTATTACGGCTACTACTACTACTTCTCCCGCTGCTACTGCTATCACTACTACTACAAGTACGATTATTGCAATTGTTACTACTAATACATCTAATACCATTACTACTACTATTGCTATTACTACTACTACTGTCACTACCACTACTACTACAACTATAACTTCGCGAACAACTACTACTGATGCTACTACTACTACGTGTACTACTACATCTATAACTACTACTTATACTTCTACTACTACAACTGCAATTACTACGAGTACGACAACTACTACTACTATGACAAACACTACTACTACTGCACTAATGCTACTAGAACTACCTCTACTACTACTACAACTGCTGCTACATCTACTACTGCTACCACTACAAATGCTACTACAACAAATGCTACTGCTGCAACAACAACTGCTACTACCACAACAACTAATCCTATTACGACTACTGCTACGGGTACTTACATTAATTCTGCTAGTACTGCTACTACTATTGCTACCACTTCTACAATGACTACTACTTCTACTACTACTACAACTACAACTATTGCTGCTACCACTACTACGACTACTGCTATTGCTACTACTACTACTTCTGCTACCACTACTTCTACTACAACAACTACCACTACTACTGATGTTACTGCTGCAACTACTACTACTGCTGCTACTTCTACTATGGCTATTAATACTACTACTACTACTACTACTACTACTACTACTACCACTACTACTTCTACTACTGCTACTACTACTACCACCACCACTACTAATCCTACTACTTTTATAGCTACTGCTACTCTTGCTACTACTACTACTCCTTCTGCTACTATTTTTACTACTGCTACTACTACTACTTCAACTATACTGCTACTCCTTCTACTATTTTTGCTACAACGACTTCTTCTACTACTACTGGTACTACTACTACACCTACTACTACTACTGCTACTGCTTCTACCATTGCCACTACCGCTGCTACTACTACTACTTCAACTATTACTACTTTTATTGATTTTGCTACTACTACTACTACTACTACTACTACAGCAGCAGATGCTATGACTACTATTGCTACTACTACTACTACTACTATTTCTACTACTACTGCTTCTGCTATTACTACTATTACTACTGCTATTACTACTATTACGGCTGCTACAAGGATTACTACTACTATTACAACACTTCTACTTCTGTTGTTGTTGCCTCTACGACTAGTGCTACTACCACTATAGTTGCTGCCACAACTGCTACTACTACTACTGCTGATGCTGCTGCTGCTGTTACAACCACTATGACTACTGCTCTCTTGCTACTACTCTACAACTACTACTCCTCCTGCTACGACTACTACTACAACAACCACTACTACTACAACAACAACTGCTGCTGCTACTACTACTACTGTAGCTCCTTCTACTACTGCTGCTGCTAGCACTACTACTACTACTACTAGTACTACCACTACCACTACAATGACAACTAGTACTACTACTACCACTACTACTACTATTACTGCTACTACTACAACAACTAATGCGACTATTACGATTACGACTACACCACAACTATTATTATAATAACACGACTATATACTCTACTCCTGCTACTAGTATTGCAACTACTACCACTACTCCTACTAGTACTACAACTACTTCTACTATAGCTACTAAAATTACTTCTACTACTTCTACTACTTCTACTACTACTTCTTCTACTACTCCACTACTACTATTACTACTACTACTTTTACTACTGCTACTGCTATTACTACAGCTACTCCTACTACTACTTGTACTACTACTGCTGCTCCCACAAATACTATGACCACTATTACTACTGCTGCTACAACTGCTACTATTAATGCTATTACTATTACAACTACCACACCTACTCCTACTACTACTACAACTATTACACCTACTACTTCTACTGCTGCTCCTACCCCTATTACTACTCCAACTACTACTACTACTGCTACTACTAGTTCTACTACTACTAATACTACAAGTATTTCTACTACAATTGCTGCTATAGTTGCTAGTACTACTACTAATAGTAGTAGTAGTACTACTACTAGTACAGTTGCTACTATTCATTTTGCTGCTGCAACGACTACTACTGCTGCTCCCACTACTACTACAACTATTGCTACTGCTACTGCCACTGCTATTACTACTACTGCTGCTTCTATAGCTACTACTACTTCTACTACTACTACAAATACAACTACAACAACCATTGCTACTGTACTATTACAGTTACTACTACTATTATTATTGTTGCTACTGCAACTACGACTACTAATACTATGGGTACTACTACTGCTACCACTACTGCTACTTCTACTATGGCAATTAATACTTCTACTACTACTACTACTACTTCTTCTTCTTCTTCTTCTTCTTTTTCTTCTACTACGGCTACTACCACCACCACTACTACTACAACTAATCATACTACTACTAGCACTACTACTACAATAAATATTACTACTACTAATACTACTATTACTACTCTTATTACTATTACTGATACTACTACTACTACAACAACTAATACTAGCACTTGTGCTGCTGTTGTTACAACTATTGATACTACTACTACTACTACTACTTCTACTACCACTTCAATGACTACTACTACTGCAGCCACTACTACTTCTACTACTACTACAACTGATGTTGTTGATGCTGCTACTCTGACTAATACAACAATAACTACTACTACTACTATGACTACTACACTACAACTACTACTACAACAACTACTACCACTCCTACTACTACTACTACAAATATAGCTACTACTGCCCCTCCTAATTCGACTATTAGTACAATTACTACTACTACTATTACTACTACTACAACTTATACAACGGCTCCTACTAGTACTACCACTACTATGACAAGTCCAAGTAGTACTACTACTACAGCTACTACTACTACTTCTACTACTATGAGTACTACTACCACTTCTACCACTACTACTGCTACTATTTCTATTACTACTAGTAGTTCTACTGTAGCCATAGCTGCTACTACTGCTACTTCCACTGCTACTGATATTAATACTATTACCACTTCTGCTACAACTAATACTATTACTTCTACTACTACTACTATTACTTCTACTACTACTACTATCATTACTAGCACTACTACTACTACTACCACTACTACTATTACTACTACTGTTGCTGCTACTGCTACTACTTCTACTACTATTGCTACTCCTGCTCCTACTACTACTATGACTAATACAACTACTAGTACCACTACTACTACTACTACTACTACTATTTCTATGACTTTCACTACTACTATAACTGCCTCTGCTGCTGCTGCTACTACTACTACTACTATTATAGCAACAACAACTACTAATACGACTACTGCAACTACTGCTACTACTGCTACTTCTACTATTATTACTACTACTATTGCTGCTAGTCCTACTACTACTGCTACTCTTCCTCTGCTGCTGCTGCTGCTAGTAGTAGGAGTAGTAACAGTAGTAGTAGGAGGAGTAGCAGAAGTAGTAGTAGCGGTAGTAGTACAAGTAGTAATATGAGTAGTAGTAGTAGTCATAGCAGTAGTAGTTGTGGTTGTAGCAGCAGCAGTAGTAGTAGTTGTAGTAGTCATAGAAATAGTAGAACTAGCAGTCAAAGTATTCCTAGTAGTAGTAGCAGTAGTTGTAGCAGTACTATTAGTGGTCACAGTAGTAGCAGTAGTAGTAGAAGCAGTAATAGTAGTAGTAGTTGTAGTATTGGTAGTATTAGCAATAGTAGTAAGACTAGGAGTAGCAATGGGAGTAGTAGCGACTGTAATAGTAACTGTAGCAGCAGGTGTAGCGATAGGAATTGTAGCAGCAACAGCAACAACAGTAGTAGTGGTTGTAGCAGTAGTAGTAGCACGAATAATAATCATAGGAGTAGTTGAACTAGTAGTGGTAGTAGTCATAGTAGTAGCAGTAGTGGCATATTAGCAGCATTAGGAGTAGTAGCAGTAGTAGTAGTGTCATATCAGTGGAAGTAGTATTAGTAGTAGTAGTAGTAGTAGTTGCAGCAGCAGTAGTAGTAGTAGTAGCAGTAGCAGTAGGAGTAGTAGTAGTAGCAGTAGTAGCAGTAGTAATAGCAGCAAAAGTAGCAGTAGAAGCAATAGTAGCTAAAGTTGCAGCAGTTGTAGCAGTTGTAGCAATTGTTGGAGCAGCAGTAGTAGTAGAAGTAGAAGTGGTAGTAGTAGATGCAGTAGTAGTGGTAGTAGCGATTGTAGTGGCAACAACAGCAATAGTAGTAGCAGTAGTTGAAGTTGTAGTACTTGTAGGAGCAGTAGAAGGAGTAGTAGGCATAGTAGTTGTATTGGTAGAAGTAATAGTAGTAGAAGTAGTAGTAGTAGCTATTGTAGGAGGCAGAAAAGTTGGAGTACTAGTAGTAGCATCAGTATGAGTAGTTGTAGGAGTAGTCGTAGTAGTGGCAGCAGTAGCAATAGTTGTAGTAGTACTAGTAGTACTTGTAGTATATAGTAGAAGTAGCAGCAGTAGCAGTAGCAGTAATAGTAGTAATAGCATTAGTAGTCACAGTAGTAGTAGAGCAATTGTAGTAGTAGTGTTGTATCAGTAGTGGTTGTCAGCAGTAGTTGTAGTTGTAGTAGTAGTTGCAGTATTAATAGTAGTAGTAGCAATAGTAATAGTAGGAGTAGTAGGAGTAGCAGCAATAGTAGTAATAGTAGTTATTGTTGTACTAGTACGAGTAGTCATAGTAGTAGTTGTTGTAAGTGAAATAGTAGTAGTAGTAGTAGTAGTAGTAGTAGTAGTAATAGTAGCAGTGGTAGAAGTAGTAGTAGTTATTGTAGCAGTAGTAATAATAGTTGTAGTCATCATAGTAGCGGTCCTAGTAGTAGTATTAGCAGTAGAAGTACCAGTAGCAATAGTAGAAGTAGTAGTAGCAGTAGGCGTAGTAGTAGTTGTCGCTGTAGTAGTATTTGTAGTAATTATAGTAGAAGTAATTATAGTAGCAATTGTTGTAGTGTAGCTTAGTAGAAGTTGTGGAAGCATTAGTTGCAGGAGCAATAGTTGTTGTAGTTGTAGTAGTAGAAGTTGATGTAGTAGTAGGAGTAGGAGTAGGAGTTGGAGTAGGCGTAGCAATAGTATATGTAGTACTAGTATTAGTAGTAGGAGTAGTCGCAGTAGTAGTAGGAGTTGTAGTTGTAGTTGTAATAGT
>RXID01015824.1:0-20949 GCA_005019695.1 Trichopus zeylanicus subsp. travancoricus
ATTATTCTATGTTTATTTATTTTTTTTTCCATTGAAAAAAGTGGGAAAATCAAAATCCAACATTTTTTGGATTTGTCCATCTATTAATTTAATTTTAATAATTAAAAATAGGTAGATGAATCAAACTTAGAATGGTAAAAAAAAAACACGTTAATGCATATGCCATAGAAATAACCAAGGTTTTAAATCTCAGCCGAAATATTTCGATTTCGACCAGTGGTAAAATATTTCATCAAAATTGGTTTCGGTTTAAAGTTAGGATTTTATAGCGAAGGCGAACACAGCGAGCTCGTGCGGGGAAATCGCGCGATCGTCGCCGGCCTAGCGCCTTCGCCAGACAGGGTGTGTGTGAGGTGCAGGTGCGAGCGCCAAAGGGCGCGGGTTCAGGGCTAGTGCGGGTGCGAGTAAGGGTGCGAGCTCTCCAATGAGAGTGTGGGTGAGGCGCAGGTGTAGGTTCAAGCGCGGGTGTCGGCGGCAAAGGGCACGGGTGTGGGCACCAAAGGGCACGGGTTCGAGCGTGGGTGCAAGTGGAGGCGCGGAGGAGGGCACGAGCGAGGCTGCGAGCGCCAGAGGACAATGGTTCGGGCGCAAGTGCGGGCTTGCCAATGAGGGTGTGGGTGAGGCGCTAGTGCGAGTGCGAGTGCGGGTGCAGGAGCTCGAAGGTGCAGGAGCAGGTGCAGGCGCGGGCTCACCGGCGCGAGCGCAGACGCACGCTCGTATTTGCACCCGTGCCTCACCCCCACCCTTGCTCGTGAGCCTGCACCCGCACCCACACCCGAACCCGCGCCCTCTGGCACCCACACCTGCGCCCTGTCCGGCATCACGTCCGCGCCCAAGCCCTGCTTGTCCTCGAGCCCGTGCTCGAGCCCTCGTGCTGATCTACGGCGTTCGCACCCGCGTGCTTGCCAGCCTGGCGCCCACGCTCGTGCCCTCATGCCAAACTGATGGTCGTGCCTGCGCCTCACACCTCACACCCGCATCCCCGCCCCCACCCCCACCCCCGCACTCGCGCCTGAGCCCTAGCCCCAGCCTCGCGACCACGCTCGTGCCCTCGTCGGCTATGCGCATGCGCCTACGCCCTCGCCGAGGCCACGCCTCACCGGCCGTGTGCCTGCGCTCGCGCCCTCACCAGGGTCGCACCTCACAAGCTATGCGCCAGCGCCTGCACCCTGATCGGTCTCTGGAACTAGTAGCCAAGTGAACAGTAAAATCCACAATACTATTTACGTGCATGCATTTTCACCTTTTTTATACACATATATGGCCGGTCCACCGAAAGTAAAAGTAAAAAAAAAATCATAACAGTCAGTGTCCCACTCCCATGTCGTCACACAATTAATAAGTAAAAAAAATTTTCAACTGAAACCGTGCATGGTTGTTTCAAAATTTTTTTAAAATATTATAATATTTTTAATTTGAAGTTAAAAAATAATTAAAATAAAGTTAGATTTTGTTCAAAATATAATTAATTAATAAATAATTATTTTGGACAAAACCAAAAATAGAAATGATTTTTTTGACCAAAATACGTCAATTTCTCTAAGTGTCAAAACCGTTTTTGAAATCAAAATTCAAAATAGAATCACGTAAGAGTTTATAGGCAAAAAAAGTTAATTAAATGTAATTGTTATATTTAAATTTAAAGGTTGGCCTACCCATTAAGTGATTAACTATAAAAATTAATTAAAATTAATTAAACTTATATTTACTATTATGCTAAAATTTTTAATAATTTTTTATAAATTTTTGAAAATTTTTAAAAAATTTTATCATCTTTTTAATTTGAAGTCAAAATATAGTCAAACTCTGGTCAACACGCAATCAATAATTAAAAAAAATTTATCGAAACCAAAATAACCAAAATTGAAACTAAAATGATCGAAATGTATCAGTTTCGCTGGGTGTCGAAACTGAAACTTAAAACCTTGGAAATAACATATGGGCATGATTTTTAATGCGTTATGAAAATATCGTAACTTTGAGGGGGTTACATCGAAATTTGTCTTTTTAGTAGTTACATGGGCCGCACTTGATGGTCCGTGAATTCTGCCCCATCATACCAACGCACTTGGGACTATGGCGCTGATTCGAATCTTTATCTTCTCCACAAAACTAAAAGCTAGCGAGAAGAAGATTTCCGGGAAGCAGCGGAGCCGGCGAGCAATGCCGATGACGGTGCTACCTCCGACGCCTCACCCTCGCCTTCATTCCAAGCTCGGTGAGAAATATCCTCGAGTCATCATCGATTCCGTCTTGGAATTTTCTAGATTTTTACTATCAATTCATCTGATTCATGCTCGGAAAACAGGAATATGGAAGTGGAATTTTGCGAGAAAGAACAGCCGAAATGATTTGTATGTGCAACGTGTAAGATTCAAGAAACTTTATCTTACGATAGATTGTGGAACTTCTGGCGCTCGATATGCTCTTGTAGACAAAGAAGGGATCATTCATTCTGAAGGAAAACAAACTTATCGGGAAATATACGTGAGGATTTGTCTACAAACTTATGAGAAATGCATCAAAAATCCTGTTTTGCTGAACTTTATCACTATCGTTATGCTTTGTTTCATTGTTTTCCCATAATCTATTCCGTTTTAATATGTTCTGCCTGACTTCCTGTGCAAACCAATATTTGAGCAAATTTCTTGTTGTTTGTTGCATAAACTTTTCTCAGTTGCATAAGCATATGTGCACAGGCAAAGGCAAAAAGCTAGAGATGCCTCCATTAAGTGTTATGCATTTGCTTTTCCCTTTTTATCGTTTCTGTGTTGCTATGTGAAAGATAATATCAGTAAAACTAGTTTTGTGCTTCTGACATCTATTAGTGTCCAAACTACACATTTCTTTAGATGGAATCCTTTTGTTTTTTAATGCTCATCTTTTCTATCTTAATAGATAATCTACTAACTGAGAATGTGGACTTGAGTGTTCTGTGCATAGCTTTTCCCAAATTCTTTCATTTCAAGATAACCTTAGAAAGTAGCATTCAATTGCTAGGCTGGTTGATGATCAATGAATTGGGCTAGCTCTTGGAGAGAAGCACTTCTATCTGTGCTTGCAGGTGTTCCTGCCACTCTTCGTCCATGTATTATTCAATATCCATTGCTGGGACTCCTGTAACAACACTGATCATTGACAGGACTTGAGTTTCTTCCAAAAAGGTCTCTTGTTAATTTTATTCAGCCAGCTGTGTCAAATGCTTCTGTTTGTGTACTTGTAAGTGATGTCTTTCTAACATCAATAAGTTTTTTTACTACAGCAACACTGGAGAGTTGAGGACCGTTTGATTTGGGACTAAAATGCAAAATGATCTCATTTTGGAATGTATCTCTAGTTCAATTCTAGTTCAAATTGAGACTAGCTAGTCCAACTAAAAAATGAGATGATCTCAAACCAAATGCTCCCTTAGACCCTATTTGGTTTGAGACTTAAAAAAATGAGATGATCTGATTTCTTTAGTTCAATTTTAGTTCAAATCGAGGCTAGCTAGTTCAACTAGAAAAATGAGACCATCCCAAACTAAACACTCCCTTACTCTGCAAACCGTTGCTTTATAATCAAAGCTGCCTTAATGCCCAACCAGTTGTCAAATCCATTGCACCTGAAAATCATACGTTGTGCTCTGGGTTGTCAACATTCTGTAAGCTTGTCTCATGGTGGAATTTATATAATATGAACAAAGAAACAGCTATGCTGATGCATCAACCGCATTGGTTATCATGGCTTCCGCATGGAAAACTTAGGGTGTCTGACTATAACAATGGTTTGAAGGTAGCATTTTTACACCAGATCATCCGTTTAGTCATCTAACTGAAGCATAAAATTGAATGACAGCCTAAATGTGAAAATTATCCATCTTTTTGCTAAATGGAGCGCTACATCAATGTAATCCTATATATCCATGCATATAACATTAAGAGTTTTTGAGTAGTTTTCACAATCTATGCCAGCCTGAAGAACTTCTGTTTATATATCAGGTTGGATATGATCCAGAGACAGAAACCTATCCAAATTTGTTGCTTTCTCAGTCATTCTCTCATTTATTACCTTGTGTGAAACTGCCAGGAACCCCAATTGTATGTGTAAAAGAAGATATTAGAGTACAAATTGACATGTTCATCTTCCATTCAAAGATTTTGATTTGGTTTTGAGAGTGATATAACTCCACAAGACTACTGTGGAAGAATTATGTTGCTTCAGTGGGATTGCCACTGTATTTAGTTAGTCTTATGTCTTTATTCAGCTTGATGCCTGAAATACCTATGTATGTTCATTGGGCACATGCATTTTGCTCATGAATGGCATGGTCTATTCTTCCACTTAGTAACCATTTGGTTCGATTTCGATTTTAGAAATCTTGAAATCAAGAGAATTAAATGATTCCAGAAAATTAAATGAATTAAAAGAATTAAATAATTTCATTATTTGGATGAGTATTTACTATAGTGAATTAGGAATTAGGAATTGGCCAATTCATAAATTTTAAAATTCCGTTGTTTGGTTGAAGAATGAAATTGATCAATTTTATTAATTTATTAAATTCTTGTGTTTGGTTGACTTATTTATTGGCTCAGATATATTGTTGGATTTACTACGTTGCTCCAATGGCGTAAACCGACGTAGACGAAACAATACTTACTTTACTAATCAAGTAAATTTTTTTCAAAAATAACGAAAAAATCTATGAAATAATGAATGAAATAATTCAATTAACTATAAAATAAATAAACAATTCACGACTACTCCTTATACACCACAACAAAAAATCCAAATCTAACAATTAAAACTCCAAACAAAAAAATTAAGAATTAATTCAGAATCCACTAATTCATTACCCGGCACCGCCGCTAATCCACTTGTCCCTATCGGAATAATTTCCGGGGGTTTATTTGCAAAAATTGGAATTTGGATGGTGTTTTTGTAAATCTGAGTTCTTTCGGGGTGTTATTTGTAAAATTCCGAAATCCGGGGGTTAACTATAAAAAAATAAGTTTTTAGGGGTGTATGTGTAAAAATAACGGGGGTAAAATCGAAATTTTTTGACAAAATTTTGATTAAATAACAATCAGGGGCTATGGATAAATATGGGCGAATTTGAGGGTGGAGATAATTACGGAAATTACGGGGATTAACCATAATTAAGACTAATTGCGGAGGTCACCCGTAATTATCCCATAATTTTATCTGCCATTTGATGGTATGCTATCGTTTCTTGCTGATGTCATTCCATGGGATGCATGTGACTAAGAAACGATATAACAGAGGACATGGGACTGTAAAATAATTCTATTTTTTCTTTACTTCGTGCGCATTGTGAATCTCTTCCTCAGCAGCTAGAGGCTGCTGATCTAATCCCTTTATGCTCTCTTCCAGTTCTTCCATAGAGCTGTGCTGTATGCACAGTCACAACAGATAGTATTTCTGTTTTTCTGGCAACATGTGCTACTCTGCCAGGAAAAGCCATAAGTTTCAAAAAGTCAACTCCCATAACTAAGTTGTAAGTTGTAACATTATATGCCTTCTTCAATTTTGTTGCTATTGATTCTTAAAACTGATCAGGTTACATCCTTGGGTTTAACACTTGCCATTAAACTCCTTAGCACCCGCAGTGTTGGAGATTCCAGATTCAGCGTACATAGCCATCGCCTTGATGATAAATGACCTGTCGGTGGTGCCTCAATTACTAGAGGAGCTGTTCTGTAGCAGATCTTTACTGACCACCAGTTGGCGTCTTGAGTAGTCAAATTAAAACCTCGATAGCTTCTGCTCTGGATTACTATCCTTTTCCAGCAAATGGTGTTTTCCAATTTCTGACCCAGATATGAAGCCCAAGTAAGTTAACGTTGTTTAGCAAATGACTTCAGAAAATCAAAACTAACTGGCAGCTTTATGCGAATCTGACTTGATTCCTAACGGTCCTGTTCCTCAGAGACATTATCATTTCTTGCTATAGTCCATGCTGATGTCATTATACTCGACAAAAATCATTTTCAATCATTTTGGCTGTTGTGCAGGTTGCATCTACATCGAGAAGATGATGCCCAGTATTTAGGTGGAATTCTTGAATCCATTGCCTGCATTGAGGTGTGGAAGCTTTGTTTACCATCTTTCAACAATACCACTACTTGCACATGAAACAATGACGTTTCGTAATAATCACATGCTTATGAGAAGGACATAAGCCAAGGGTTATGCACTGCTTAAAGGAGCTTGGTACCGCTGAGGCAGAGGATGTGTTTACTGCCGGTGCCGGTGGAGGTGCAAAGAATGAGAAGTGGATAAGATACTGGAGAGAGTGCTAGAATTGATTAAGTTGTTCAAACGACGGTTTTAAGTTTTGGTTTTGCAATCGGTTTGATACCTATCAAAATATTGACTAAGTTGTTTCAATCGTTTTAGTTGAAATTAATTTATTTTAATTTCGATTAAATTATTTTTTAAAATTTTTAACTAAAGTTTGGCTTTAAAATTAAAAATATTTTAAAAACTTTGAAAATTTGTGAAAAAGTATACTTATATATTTTTTTAAAATTATTTTAAAAAAAATTTGGTAAAAAAGTACTTAAATTTTGAAATAAAAAAATTTCAGCGCCGGCTCAACCCCGGGTCAAAGCAATCTAAGATTAAATTTTAACCAACTAGATTAATTAACTTTATAATATAAGAATAATATACAAAATTCAATAATATATTTTTTAAAAAATGAAATCAAAATTTAAACTAAAACAGCCAAAATTGAAATTTTTGATCTGAATTCTAATGGGTGTAGTCTGAACGCCTGTGGCTGTATTGAGACCCAAGCCTGGCGTTCGAAGGGCAAAGCACCTGGGGAAGGCAAGAGACGGCACGACTGCCCTTCAGTCTCCAGCGCTCACTTGCTCTACACTCAAACCTAGAAAATTGAGACACCTATCATAGCTGCAGATTTTGTTGCAGGAAGGCATGGATTGGTGGTCGCCAAAGTCACTTCGTTCTATCGAATATCCCCAGTAATCTAAAACCTAGTGGTTTTTCCCCCCATAGAAGTGTTAATCACATATATTTATCCAATACAAACCCTAATAAGCTTGAGAAAAACAATAGCTTGGCAGCACACTGTAGAAGAAAAAGAAAATGAAGAGAAGCAAGAGTTTCTTAGTCATAAAATCCGGAACCCTGCATGTCGCCTCATACTGCATGCCTACCCCACCGCATTGAATGGAATCCTAATGATGAGATTTGCTCCCTCACTCTCTGTTCCCATCAACTGCAACTCTCGGCGCTATCTCGGTGTATATCATTAAATGTTTGCTTCTTGTATTTTGGTGCTTCTGCTGCTGAGACCTCGTGCTCCTGGAGACATTCTACTGCTGCTTTGGCCTTCATCTGCGCGCGGTTTTAGTTCTTCGCCTTCGGCCTGCCGTCGTCTCTCCGTGTTTTTCCTTCACAGTTATTTCACTTGGATAAAACCTCGCAGGTCTCATTCTGCACTTTAATGATTCCAATAAATCAGACTATGGCGCAAGAAGCAGGATTTGCTCGCCACGGTAACCATCGGGGGCTGGCTCCCGGCAATCCATGGGTGGTTGGATTGCTGCATCTCTACATGTTTTCACCTGTTGATGGCGTGATCGATCCTGATTTTTCTGGTGCACTTCATTTTTGCCTCAACAGAATGCAAATCAAAAGGTCAAATTTTGTGTTAGCGCCATGTTTGGAGTGAGGTCCTCGAGAGTTTGTCAGGGTTAACATAAAAACTTGCTAATTGGTGCAATTGCGACTATCAATTTTTCTATTTATTTTACAAACAGGCTAAGTGACTAAAATAGATAAATTAGTTCTCCAATTTTTTTATGTATAGTTCCTAAAAAATAGTGAAATTATGTATAATATTTTAAATTTTTTCATAATTATATATAATTTTTTTAAAATTTAGATCCCTAGATTAATACTGTCATTTTTTCTTGAAGAATATTTCGTATATATTTTCTCCGATTATAGCCAAAAAATGGAAATACTTCTGTTATAGTTATTAGGCTATAGAGCTATATATATACATCAAAATTACTGGAAAAAAAGCAGAAAATTGGGAAAAAAATTCAGCAATAGTATCATCTCATGAGAAACTTAAAATTTGCTTAGTTAATTCAAAAACAAATAACACTAATCAACAAAAATATATATCTATGATAAGATTATTCACAATTCAAATCAGCAAAAATATGCAATAGATAGTTAGGGAAATGAATTAAATAAGTTAAAATTATATTATAATACAGTAATAAATAATTCTAAGAGTTAAGCAAACAAAATTTGATATTGAGACATTTCATCAAACATTTGAAATACAACTAACTAAATTCAAAAATCAAATGAAACAATCCAAGTCTTATAAATCCAAAACTGACAACTAATCATCAAAACCAAATGGAAAACCTAAAATTCAACAGCCAATTCAAACTTGTCCCAAGATAAGACTCATTTATTTTCCATCAAATATAATATTACACATGAGAAATGAATGAAAAAATAGAGCAAAAATTACCTTGTTGGGTCTGAAGTTTCAAGTGTAAATTCCTGAAGAAATTTGAAAAAAAAAAAATGCATAGTGAACAAATCCTATTATCTACTTCTCTCGCATGAAAAACCGAATCTGACATGTTAAGATCAATTTAGGTATGATGTTGTGATAAATTAAATTAAGGGATAAAATAAATATTTGTATCTTTAGTTATAGTTGACATCATTTCAAGTCAGTGAGATCCAATGAACCTGAAATAAATTTTAAAATTAGAATAAAATATTATATATAATTATAAAAGACTCAAGAAGTTACATATAATATAACTATCTTTTACGTGAAAAACTCTTTAGTTCCAAGTTACGCTTACCAATCCGATTATTATATAGGTTGCTTTCAGTCCGAACTCTCTTGCGAGCATGCGGATGAACAGTATGGCGGCTGCTTGCCTAATGGATGGATTGTCTTGTTTTCACACGACATTTTATTATTTAAACTCGAAAGCTAAATCGAGTTGGCTGGGCGGTGGCGGTGGCGGTGGCGGTGGCGGAGGCCGACCGTGTTTGTCTTCTTCTTCAGTGGGTATGTATGCAATGCAAAGTATTTGCAGAATTGGATGAAATGTCCAGGGGAACGATGGCGGTTCCCATGGGGAAAGGGGGAAATGCCCTTTCGGCTGTACACATCGAAACTTGTTGGCAATTAATTGCCAAGTGATTACACAAGAGTTTATGTTCTCGACAAACCATCTTTGCGAATACGCGAGGTGTTTCATTGTTTACCGGGCTTACCATAAAATGCCATCCTTTTCTGGTTAAACATCCAAAATTCCAAATTTTAAGTAACTTTCAGTATTCCGATGGAATACTTTAGTATCTATATGCAGGAAAAAGCCTTTTCATTAAAAAACTGAAGGCAGAACCGAGAAAGCTAAAGCAACCTGCGGTGCGTTCATCCTCATTTTTTATTTCGCAGATACGCGAAATACGTATCATATGCTTGTAAATTTTCAGAAATCTTTCGGTTTATCTCCTGCCTAACTTGCACATGTTGCCTCTTCCGATTATACATTTCCCCTATCAGCAAATAGTAAAATTTTTCCCACAACCACCTACCAACACCATGATTAGTTGCTAGTTCTGCACTCATATACTGATGATTGCAATAATAAGCTCAAATACAACTCATGACCACGGCCCTTCACCGTGAACGTAAGAAAAATCTCCAAAACCCCCAACACTATAGTACTAGAGATCAATAAATTAGTTTACTCCTTTGTTGCCACGGCCTGGAACTCCAACTAGCAATAAACTCATGACACGCTCCATTTATAAGCACAAAACATCTGATATCAGCTTCTGGAGCGTCAGCAACACTACGCGATGAAGGAAAAACGCATTTGTACCTACATTTTGAAATGTCATCAAACTACGTAGTCACATGCATGATATGCCAAGGCAGGCTTTTGCTTTTATCCCCAGGCTTTTCAAGTGGTTCACACGGACACTGAAGCAAATCGTTTCTTGGAACGATAAAGAAACGATATTACACCAATTAGGCATCTTCAAATAATAAAACCATTCCCTCAGAAAAATAGGCATACGAAACTAGACAATTCCATCTCAATAAATGAAAACAAACCACAGCAACAGATAAAACAACACTCCATTTAAAGCCTTAACAAATTATCTGCATGGTAACCCTACAGCTTCTGGTGAAAGGTCTGTTTCCCACGGGAAACCAGAACGACTTGCAAACCAAATCAATGCTTCCCATTCTAAACAAAAAATACTGTAGCAAAAAAACAGCCAATAAAGTGGAAGTCCAAGGGTCAAATACCAACAGAAGAAAGAGACAAACCACCTCCTCTAATGAACGCTACAGTGACATCTAATCACGTCACTGGATTCAAAAATCCGCACAACAGAAGTCACTGTAAATAGCAATCTCCCACCATCTCTTGGAACATCTCTTGGAACCTATTCAATGGTCAGATTCAGTAGCAGTAGAAGCTGGAGCAGGAAGCCGAGAGTCAAGCGAGAGGGACCAACAAGTTTATGATACAACAAGCTCTTAAACAACAAACTACAGATCAAGAGCCACAACAAGGACTGAACTAGAATATACACACGCATGATCGTGATACTAAATCCAACTATCTCTCATTCTATCCACCCGTGCATGAATGAAACTACAGGCAGATAGAAAAAGAGAGCGAAGGGTTTAAGTTTCTTCTCACGTTTTTTTTAATGGAAGCTTTGCTATTCGTTTCCCGACGAAGTGTTGCTCGGTCTCGCGCTCTCCATTACGACACGGAGTAAAATATACCGGAAGGAATTCGTCACTGTCACAGATGAACACTGAGTTCTTGAATTGTTTCTGCAATGCTGAGTGTCCCTGGTGAATCAAGCACGTAAGCTCACAAACAGCAACACTGAGATCCGACATAAATATAACAAGAAAAACAAATGAGGACCTGGATACGAGCGTAGGTGACTTGGCGGATCTTGCGGGAGCCCAGCAATTGGCCCCAGCTCAAGTTGTGGTACGCCCGGTGCAGCCTGCGCGCAGCGACGGGGCTGGTGAAATTGACGAAGGCGTAGCCCAAGTTGTTCCCACTACTGCACAGCCAATCAAAAAAGTCATGGAATAATATTACACTAATACAACTCCAGCATTCAATATAATGTGTATTAATTTCTCGGGAGTTGAGGGTGCTTACTGAAAGTCCATGGGGAGATAAAGGAAATCGAACTCCGAGAGAATGGTGTTTTCCTGTCTAGCCTTCGTGTTCTCATCGGAACAATGCTTGTCCAGCATCTCCAACAGCTTATCCTTCCTGCACCAAATAAATATCTCTAAACTGCTTGGAAGAAACTATAGAAGACAGAGCAGAAGAAGAGTCTATGGAAAAAAGAGAGACATAAGATTGTTGGGGAGATTCTTAATCATCACAGTGGTTCTCTCCTCGCCATCTTGCTCTTCCTTGAAGTGGAAGCCATCACCTTCCAGAGAAGGAAGCAACTTCCTCTGACTCCTGAACTTGGGAATCCAAGACCTTCTTTGGTTCTCAACCAGGTCATCTTTTCTCTCTATCAAGCCTTTCGGCCTCCAGTAGCCACGAACAACACTCTTCCCAGTCCAGCCAGAACGAGAACGCCAGGACTTCAGCCCCTCCTTTCTCTTCTCCACCAACACGTCCTCCACCGGAACGACCTCAGAGCTCAGCTTGTCTTCCATGGCCACGAGAGGTGCCGCTGAGAAAGATGGCATCATCCATGGCTGGGAAAACTCCTTGGTTCTGCAAGAAGTCTGGAGCATATAAGGCGTAATACAAGTATAATACCATGGGTAAGTAGTATTCGTCGAAGGAGAGGTTAGGGGATAGAACATAGTGGTTTCATATGGGGAACGAACAAAGCAAAACTCAAAAGGAGGTGGAGGAAGAGCTGGCGGAGGGGGATCGTACTGGAGAAGAGAGGGAGGGTAATAAAAGGGGGCGTTAGGGTTCAGGCAAGTAGCCATGGAAGGGGAAGAAGAAAAATGTGGTTTGG
This sequence comes from Trichopus zeylanicus subsp. travancoricus, assembly GCA_005019695.1. Taxonomy (NCBI): domain Eukaryota; kingdom Viridiplantae; phylum Streptophyta; class Magnoliopsida; order Dioscoreales; family Dioscoreaceae; genus Trichopus; species Trichopus zeylanicus. The sequence goes on from RXID01015824.1 coordinate 12,058, forward strand.
AAGAGAAATTTTGGAGCAAGGGTTATACTTATAGGAGCATTAAATGTCGGGAGAGGCGAGAGGAGAGATGGGACAAAGGGGAGGGAAGGGGAATGGAGGAAGGCGGCAGATCTCATGATTAGGATCTTCCACCTGGCCTTTCCATTTAATGCACAGATTGATCTTTTGCAGTGCAGTCTGGCCCTTAGGGTTCTTCTCTCTCCTTCCTTCCTCTGACGTGCAGCGCTTTTTCACTGGATCGGATTGCGCGCGAAGTGTACGCGCTGCCCGGAGCCACTATTATGTTCTTTCGTAGCAACATATTGAAATTTTCCTTTTTTTTTTATAAACATATTGAAATTTCTTGTAGAAAAGGTAAGGTTTAAAATTTAAATTTGGGGAACAGTTCTTATAAAAATTTTAAGTGTCGGTTTCTGTTTAATATGCAATTTTTCAGTTCAAAAATTTATTTTGAATTTACCCATTTATTTTATTTATTATTTTAATATTACTTTAATTTTCTAAAATTATTTTACATGGTTAAATTTTTTATTTTAATTGAATTTTTTTGAATCCTAGGACTTGTAATTTATTTTTTAGATAAATTTTAGGTTTTTTTAATTTTTGCTCAAAAATTACGTATTTAGTAATTCACAAAATTATGTATATCAATATACCAAGATTTTTTAATTTATTAATGTGATATTAAAAATTAATTATCAATAATTTAAATTAAATTAGTGTCATCTATTCATTTTTCAATATATTACAATATTATCTTACTAATGCTTAATTATTATTTCGTAAAAATTATATTATTTACACAGTCAAATAAGTTCTGTGTTTAAAATTAAATTTTTTTTATATAATAGTATCAAACTTAATTATAATTAGTTAAAACATAGACATTTTTCACAAACAAAATCATTATTAGTACAAAATCACTTGTCTTATATTATAATTTTAAAAAATATTTTAATTAAGATATTTAAAAATATTCTATATTAATTTAATTTTTTCAATTAAAATTAATATTAAAAATAATTTGTGCTTGTTTAGTTTTATTTTAAATAATTATTAAATTAATATAAAAATGATGTATTTTATTTTAATTTTTATGAAAAATTGATTGTCTAGTATTATGAAATTGAGAATTTAAAATCTAATTTTATTAAATCAACTATTGGGGATTGAGAACTGGCGATCCGAAACAAAATCAAATGATCGTAATTTGATCTTTTCTATTATTTTAATTGGTAAAATCAACTTAAAATAAAATATTTTTGAAATATTTTAATTGATAGTTTTTTGTAAATCTATAGTATCAGACAAGTATTTTTTAAATAATAATAACTTAGGTAGTTTTCGGTAAATTTATAATAATGTAGGTAATTGTTTACTAAAAATTTTAAAATATAATATAATATTATGGTAAAAGTTGTATGTCATCAATTTCTTTAGGTTTTCAATTTTTGTATTTTTAAACTTAAAGTCAAAGTTATAATCAATTAAATTGTAGTCAGAAAAGTTAAAAAATGATTTTGTCAGAAATGGGTTTAATCAAAACAATCAAAGTATATTAGTAATTGCAAAAATAGATCCCTAAAACAAAACTTAAAATATTAGATTTTACATTATTTTGATTGCTTTGGTCTTAAAATTTTTAAATTTTTAAAATTATTTTTTAGACTATTTCACTACAATCTTGACCAAAACTGACATATTTCAGCCAAAACTCAAAACCTTAATGAAAGGTATGATATCTTTTATTTGTATTGCTAACATAATAAAAAAAATGTAACATAATACTTAATTATTAGGGCATTGCTTCAATCCAATCCATATTTTTCTATCTGATTTAGTATATACTTTCTCAAAATTTATCTGTTTAAGCCCTTTAGTGCTACATGGTATTGACTAGACTTGATTTTGCCCAATAATATTCATGTGATCCAACCATAGTTATGCCCTCACCTTGTTTGAATTAGGGCTTATTTTTCACGCTTTTGCCCTCAACAACTTTTAATCAGACATTTCTTTCACTTGCATGACTTTTTTCAGCTTTTTTTTTATTGTGTGACCTTCTTTGGTCTTCTCTTCACATGCATGCTCTTATTGGACATTCACTCCGCCGCGGTACACTTTCCTGATCTTCACTCTACCACGATGACCTTTTGTGACCTTCACTATGCGTAGGTGACCTTCTCCAATCTTCCTCTACCTACATGACCTTCTTTGACCTTTCCTTTGCTGCAATTATGAAATCGACCTTCCTAATGCCGGCGATGCTCGCCGAAGTGTTCGAGGTCGCGGAAGCTCTTTTTCAAGAAGGAAAGTAGCAACAAGAAATAAGGAGAAGATATGGAGAAACTCTCGGATTCTTATTGCAACTTCTCAAGTTTCTGCGTTTTCTAGGATTTCTGCGATGATCATTTACAATGGAGGCGTGCCCCTTATATAGAGGGCACGGTGATGTAAGCGCTCACATCAGCTGGTGGTATGAGCTACGCGCTTACATCAGCATAATAGTAACCTATACTGGAGTAGGCCTATAGCCTTTACATAAGACTCCAAGGGAAGTCTTGTCCTAGGCGTAGCCTTTATATCCTAAGGCGTAGCCTTTACAAAACTCCAAAAGAGATCTTATCCTAAGGCGTAGCCTTTATATCCTAAGGCATAGCCTTTACAGAAGACTCCAAAAGACGTCGCTGTCATAGGCTGGTAGCTCGTCCTTTGGCTAGGCTCGTCCTCTTGCTAGGCTTTGACTTCTTATTTCGTAGCTATAGCTGCTACGTACTGTACAACAGGAACCTACTTTCCTGTATTAGCTACTATACTTCCCACCACGCTCCGCCTGCTACGGGTCAGTGGTAGCTATACTTCCCACCACGCTCTGCCTGCTACGGGTAGTGGCGATGTTCAGTGGGGTGCCGTTTGCTGGTGCTAGGGCCTCTTCCAGATTGTCCACAGCTGTGGCCTTCTCTGCTTGCACAGGGGTAGTATGAAAGGTAACCGTATTACCTTGTATACGTACTCCCCCATCCATAGTTCGCAAGAAGTTGCATCCAAGAATGAAGTGGATTCCAGTCTTTGGCTTTATGTGGAAACTGTATGTGCAGGGGATTTGGAAGCTGCTACCTCCGATGTACATCTTTCCCTGCTTGAGTCTCCTGTTCGTCATTTGTTGAGAGTTGACTCCGTTGACTTGTATGATGCAATTAGTTGGTGCCAGTGCTTCAGGTGGTACTGATGCTTCATCAATGCAGCACGTGGTAGCTCCTGTGTCTAGTATTGCTTGTACTTGGAACCTGGGAAGATTTGGTATTTCAAGTACAATAAGCATACTATAGAGCATGTTGTTTACCATTCTTGGTTCCGAGTTGAGCTGGGTTGCTCTGTCTATTGCACTTGCTGGGAATAGAACATTAGTATGTCTTTGTCCTTCCGCTGGTTCTGCTGCCGATTTTTCTCCCTTTTTCTTATAGTGTTCGTGCAGGTCTGCTTCTAACTCCTGTGCTCTCCCTTCGACTTCTTTCATCAGCCGCTCAATTTCTCCCTCGCACCATGCAATATAGTATCGTTGCTCCTGCATAAGCTTGCATTTGGGGCAATGGAGTTTCACCTTTCGCATTGTTTGGTGCATGCAGTATGTGCCTCTTTGTGGGCGGTTTTCTTCTCCTGTGCGGCTGATCCTTCCGCTTGCTGTTGCGTTGGAGTGTAGCTGCTTCACCTTGGTGTTGTGAGTGTTCTGCAAGCTGCTAGCCGGATTGCTGAAGGCTTCTGGGTGTTTATCCAGTAGTGCTGTTGTCCTTTCGATCAGGAGCCCAATTTCACATTGCCTTTTCATGTCATAGTCATTTGTCACTAGGTCCTTTAGAATCTTTTGAGTGTGGTCATAAATTTCCTGCACAATGAATCCAGGATGCTTTGTGCGGAGTGGCAGCTGCTTGTTTCGTGGGATGTAATGAACCACACATTTGTGCATGATAGATTCTATAGGGAGTATAGTAGTGTGGAAACTATAAAAGAGTTCCCTAGTATCCCTGAATCTCCTTGTACTCCCATCAATCAGGCATGCTTCTTCCGGGCGATATAACCATTGCCCAGTAAAGCATATTCTTCCATCCTTGTCTTGGAAAATCTTCTTGATAATTATGACATAAGGCTCTTCATTCTTTGTGTTAGGGAAAAGCATTACCTCATCAGCCAGATTGTAGGTTTCTTCATTTAAGTTGAAGCAATGCAACACTTTCTTTTTCCTCTGCTTCTTCCCTTGGCATTGATCCTCCTCTTCTTGTGGAAGGTGATATGCCTCTTTGACCTCTCCGTGGCTGACTTCCTTCAGACGGAGTATTTCAGCTTCTGTTGCTGTATTGTCCTGCGGGGCATTTGCTTCATTGTTTATTGAGGAGTTGGCAGGTTTCTTTCCCTTAGCTGATCCTTCCTCATAGTTCCAGCCAGTAGCTTCGCTGGCCTTGGGAAAAGGCAAGTAGAATGATGGGGGTGGTGAGTATCGGACATAATAATCAAACTTACCACTGGGTTCCCCTAGGGTATCCCATTCCTTCTTCTTGCCAAAGGCATGGATGCCTCCTTTATCTGGAAGGGGGTTAAACACAGCCCCTTCTAGAATGTCGGATTCTGTGTCCTTTCTTGGTCCTCCTGGTTCTTGATTCGTCATAGCAGTTGTAAGAGTATTCTTCTTCTTCTTTTTCCTGGCCTTCTTTAGATTTGTAGTGTTTGGATCTTGCGGCGTTTCTTGTAGCTGGGTGATCTCCTCTTCGCACCATGAGATGTAGCCGTGTTGCTCTTTAATCGTCTGTTTGAACTGCCCGCAGTGGAGTTGCTGTAGTGATTCCCTTTCGTAGCGAGGGCAGCTTTGGTGCTTGTCTTCGATTTCTAGCATAAAGAGCGTAGTCATTTGATTTAGCATACCACGGGGGTTTGTTACCTCTTCAGAGTTGGTCATGCTTGGTTCTTCCCTTCTTGCAAAAGTCTCCTCACATAGCCCGAGCTGTTCGGGTTTTATCAAGAGGGCTCCTTTGTTCTGCTGTGCGGATGGTAGGGTCCACATTTTATTGAGGAAGCCTCTTCGGAAACTTCCTTGGTTCCGCTGCCCAGACTCCGTTGTTGTTCTAGATATTGCTGGAGTCGTGTTGGCCGCTGGCGGGTAACCTGGTGGTCCTGGTTCCATTGAAGCATCTGTGGGGGGCATGTATGGCCTGCTCGGAGATGTTGCCGAGGTTAATGTACTTGTGTACAACATCTCAGATGGCCCTTCGACTAGCTTTTGCAGGACAGGGTACTCCATCTCCGGTACTTCTTCCTTGATGCCTGCTGCAATAGTAGCACTATGAGGGGGACAAGTGTTACCTTCCTCTTCATGCTTTTCAGAAGGTATGCTGGCTGGTTCCTCCTCATCAGGCTCTTTCTCATCATCTTCATTTCCCAATCCAGTTGGTTCGGGCTTTGGTTGAGCCTCTCCTTCAGCTGTTGTCTTGTACACACTTTCCTGTAGTAGGATACTGGTGCACTCCAGTTCCTCACTTGCTTCTGCTTCCTTTTCTTTGAGCTTCTCAGAGTCTTTTTGCAGGCTTGCGCCTAGCTCTAATGCCTTGACTCTTTCTTTGTAGTAGCCCACCTCTTTCTCCAGCCGTTCAATTGCCCCTTCACACCTTTCTTGCATCAGCCTCTGGAACGGTTCTGGTGGAGCTGGTGTAACTGGGACCGCTGTCTTAAAGTAATAGGGTCCACATAGGTTACAGGCAGTAACCTTGCATTTGGGGCAATGAATCCTTGCCCGCTGCATTGTTTGGATCTTGCAACACACGCACTTTTCTTCTCGTGGCTGCACGAAGTCATTATGCTGCCAAGAATGAGAACATTTTCCTTGGAAGTAAGGCAGCGTTACCTGAGGGCGATACCCTCCTTCTCGTTCTCCCAGAACACAAACTGCTTTCTCCTGCTCAGGTGGTTCGAGGGAGCTGTGCAGACTTTGGGTTGATAAAGAGGAGTGACGGTTCTTTTTGCGTTCTGCTTCTTGCAGTTCTTGTAGATACTGCGCATTAAAAGGGATCTCCACATAGTTGGTGTTGTGAAAAGGCCTGTAATAAGAAGAGGTTAGAGGGTAATTGTCTCCTCTGGTGAAGTACTCCTCCTCTGGAGTCTCGTACTCATAGGATTGTTGGTAGCTTTTCTGGTCCTGATAACACCAATTATAGTAGTCTTCCCGTGGGGTAGGCAGGTAGTCAGCCATCAGCCTTCAAGTACTAGTTCTCGGGCCTCCTGTTTTGAAAGGGGGGGCCTGCTGTCTAGGACTGCAGTTGTTAAAGTCCTCAGAGAAATCTCGAGCCTCGAGATCTCCTGTGTGCAAGCTTGATGCAGTTCGAAAAGTTTTCTTAAGTTCTTCTGATGCAATACAGGTTTTGTAGTAAATAACAGACAAGTTCTAAGCTAGATGATTGGTGGAAACTTTTGTTACTAAAGCAAGGTCAAGATACTCAAGGCTAGAGGTTCGGGAACGTTCATACCCCTCCTGAATGGATTTTTCCCATGCTTCAGACATATGGGCTAAAAGTTCACAGTTACCATAATTTCCCAAGGATAAATTCCCGTATTAGGTTAAACATGGCAATTCCTTACTGGATTAAAACAATGCTTCAGGATCATACAGGTGTGCCCTTGGGCTTACTCACGGCCACTCGCCTTCACTGCCAAGTTAGGACCTGTCCTTTTTCCTTACACACAGCTCTTCACCCAGTCAGTAAAAACCATGCTTAATTCTAATCCGCAAATTACCACAAAGGAAAAGATAGCACTTATGAAATCTTAACACAACATCTTAACACAGTAGTGAAAATCAGGATTTGGGTAAGTACGACCCTTACCTCGCACTCTTGGCACCTTGACCTCTTGGGGGTTCTACTCCGCCATATCTTTAGCTAGCTCTGATACCATGAAATCGACCTTCCTAACGCCGGCGATGCTCGCCGAAGTGTCCGAGGTCGCGGAAGCTCTTTTCAAGGAGGAAAGTAGCAACAAGAAATAAGGAGAAGATATGGAGAAACTCTCGGATTCTTATTGCAACTTCTCAAGTTTCTGCGTTTTCTAGGAGTCAACTCTCAACAAATGACGAACAGGAGACTCAAGCAGGGAAAGATGTACATCGGAGGTAGCAGCTTCCAAATCCCCTGCACATACAGCTTCCACATAAAGCCAAAGACTGGAATCCACTTCATTCTTGGATGCAACTTCTTGCGAACTATGGATGGGGGAGTACGTATACAAGGTAATACGGTTACCTTTCATACTACCCCTGTGCAAGCAGAGAAGGCCACAGCTGTGGACAATCTGGAAGAGGCCCTAGCACCAGCAAACGGCACCCCACTGAACATCGCCACTACCCGTAGCAGGCAGAGCGTGGTGGGAAGTATAGCTACCACTGACCCGTAGCAGGCGGAGCGTGGTGGGAAGTATAGAAGCTAATACAGGAAAGTAGAATCCTGTTGTACAGTACAGCAGTAGCGAGAGCTACGAAATAAGAAGTCAAAGCCTAGCAAGAGGACGAGCCTAGCCAAAGGACGAGCTACCAGCCTATGACAGCGACGTCTTTTGGAGTCTTCTGTAAAGGCTACGCCTTAGGATATAAAGGCTACGCCTAGGACAAGACTTCCCTTGGAGTCTTATGTAAAGGCTATAGGCCTAATCTAGTATAGGTAACTATTATGCTGATGTAAGCGCTTAGCTCATACCACCAGCTGATGTGAGCGCTTACATCACCGTGCCCTCTATATAAGGGGCACGCCTCCATTGTAAATGATCATCGAAAAATCGGAAAAATAATCCAAGTATCCAAGTATTGTAAGCAATCGTGTGAATTTAGCAATAAGAATCCGAGAGTTTCTCCATATCTTCTCCTTATTTCTTGTTGCTACTTTCCTTCTTGAAAAAGAGCTTCCGCGACCTCGACACTTCGGCGAGCATCGCCGGCGTTAGGAAGGTCGATTTCAAGAAGCTAATACAGTCCTTTTGCATTAGGAAGCTCTTTTTCAAGAAGGAAAGTAGCAACAAGAAATAAGGAGAAGATATGGAGAAACTCTCGGATTCTTATTGCAACTTCTCAAGTTTCTGCGTTTTCTAGGATTTCTGCGATGATCATTTACAATGGAGGCGTGCCCCTTATATAGAGGGCACGGCGATGTAAGCGCTCACATCAGCTGGTGGTATGAGCTGAGCGCTTACATCAGCATAATAGTAGCCTATACTAGAGTAGGCCTATTGCCTTTACATAAGACTCCAAGGGAAGTCTTGTCCTAGGCGTAGCCTTTATATCCTAAGGCGTAGCCTTTACAGAAGACTCCAAAAGATATCTTATCCTAAGGCGTAGCCTTTATATCCTAAGGCATAGCCTTTCCAGAAGACTCCAAAAGACGTCGCTGTCATAGGCTGGTAGCTCGTCCTTTGGCTAGGCTCGTCCTCTTGCTAGGCTTTGACTTCTTATTTCGTAGCTATAGCTACTACGTACTGTACAACAGGAACCTACTTTCCTGTATTAGCTTCTATACTTCCTGGAAGTATAGAAGCTAATACAGGAAAGTACAATCCTGTTGTACAGTACAGTAGTAGCGAGAGCTACGAAATAAGAAGTCAAAGCCTAGCAAGAGGACGAGCCTAGCCAAAGGACGAGCTACCAGCCTATTACATGCGACTTTTTGGAGTCTTCTGTAAGGACAAACGCCTGGGTAAATAAAGGCTACGCCTAGGACAAGACTTCCCTTGGAGTCTTATGTAAAGGCTATAGGCCTAATCTAGTATAGGTTACTATTATGCTGATGTAAGCACTTAGCTCATACCACCAGCTGATGTGAGCGCTTATATCACCGTGCCCTCTATATAAGTGGCACGCCTCCATTG